>BMAO01017080.1:0-34779 GCA_019973975.1 Trichonephila clavata | reverse complement strand
TCCTACCCTTCTTTTTTAAATCATACAGAGGCTCGATGAGATGTGCGAGCCTCTGTATGATTTAAAAAAGAAGAGGCTCGAGAGATGTGTACCCCTTAACTAATTTTTGATAACATTGGGCCATTCGGAGAAATTTTGATACTTCTCTCGTATTCTTTGGTGCTTTCATTTCGAGTATTGCCTTAACTTTAGATTCATACGTGGCTATCCCATCTTTACTAATCACGAAGCCTAAGTATTTTAATTTCTCACATCCAAACTTACACTTATCTTTGTTCAACGTCAACCCCGCTTCTTGCAATAACTTAAATACTTCCCTTAAATGTTCCAAGTTATGTGCAAATGATGGAGACGCGATGATGACGTCATCCTTATACACTTAGACACACTTCCCTAATAGTGGTTGCGATATAATATCTATGGCCTTCTGAAAATTTGGCGCTGCCTCCGATAGGCCGAATGGCATGCGCTTAAACGCAGAAGTGCCGTTTTTCGTCACAAAAGCAGTTTTGGCTACATCCTTGGGGTGTACTGCCAATTGAAAATAGTCAGAGCGCAGATCTAAAGTACTCATTATTTTCCTGTGAGGAATATTAGTAATTAAATCCTCGATGAGTGGCAAACTATATCTCGGGAACTTAGTTACCGCATTAAGTTTGCGATAATCCACCGTAAATCTATACCCCTCAGGATTGTTCTGGGGTAATCCGTTCTTCTTATAACACAAAACTACAGGAGATGCGTAAGCCGATTGGATTTGTACAATGGTGCCCTCTCGTAACATCTTGTTGATTGTTATTCAATGATACCTTGATTAACCCTGTCATACCTGTACGGTCTGGAGACAACTAGAGGGCTATCACCCGTATCGATTTCATGATATAATACATGAGTAAGTCCCAGTTTGTCGGAGAATAGGCCTTTAAAACTATTAAATAACGATTTTAAATCTTTTTTTTTACTTTGTTCCAATTTTGAATTCTACATTCTCCGCAACAATTTTTAATTCTTCGATTTGCGAATCCAGAATCGCTAAAGACTTTTACTCGAAATTCATGGTAATCTTCGAGTTTTGTATAAAATCGATACCTAAAATTTATGGATATTCGAGATAGCTAATATGTGAAAATCCCATTTTTTGTGAATTCTCTATTTCGTATTTCTAATTCTATCGTCCCTACATTGTTGCAAAAGGCGCCCTGAGCCGTTATAACTTTTGAATTTGATTTTTTTATTGGTTTATAAGAAAAATATGCCCTATACGTTTCTTCAGAGATGAAGGACTATAGGCCCCAGTATCCCATAATGCCTTAGTGAAGATGTTGTTCACTAAAATTGGCACATACGGGAGTTCTACAGGGGACATCCTTAAAGCAGAAACCCTTATAGGAGGTTTCTCATCAACATGCGATCGATCTTGATTTCGATCGCTTAAGAAGTTTAAATTTTTATGACTACCCCTATTCCAATGATTATTCGATCCCCGTTCAAAATTATCACTCGGACCCCTATTTCTCTCTCTCTATATTGATCTCGTCTACCACGATTCTCGAATCCGCGATCATTCCTATCAAAACGGTTCCTGTTCTCGAACCCTTGATTATCATGGTTCCTCTGGGGTCTCGTCCAATAGGAAGTTCTATATCTCTTTCTCTTATCATTTGGACGTTCGATTAATCCAGTATCTCTCCAATTTCTATTAAAACGACCTTCGTTAGACCTCCTACTCACATCATAATCTCGTCTTTCACTCTTATTATTGCTCGAACCCGGATTGTCTCTCCTCAAATATCTGTCCTCGTACTTTGAGATCATCTGAATTAATTGCAATTGAGTAGTTGGATTTCTAATCTCTATATATTCCAGCAATTGTGGTTTCAAACGGGCAACAATATGGTCGATCAAATTATTTTCCGACATATTTATTCCCAAACTTTTATGTATTTTGAGGAGGCCATAAATGAAATCCGAAAGAGCCTGTCCATGACCCTGATACGATGAATAGAACCTGACTTCCAATTCAGTCTTATTCCTAACCACTGGGAAATTTGCTGTCAAAGCCTCTTTCAATTGCGCGAAAACCGTAGCATTCCCTTTCACTATCGAAGATCCAAAGACGTCATACCAGTCCAAGGCTCGTCCTCGGAGATGCCCTTTAAGATAAGCACATGCCAAATTGTTAGGTACCTCGTAAAACTTAACATTACTGTCAATATATTCAAGGAATTCTTCAATATTTTCAACTCGAGAGAAACAAATATCAGGCAAGAGCCGAAAATTGGATCCGACTCCCATCTTGGGGTTAAGGGAGATATATACTGAGGACAAACCCGTTGGGTGCCATTTTCGTGTCCCAGTCCTATCTTGGACTGAGTTCACATCACCCGACGTGGCTCTAAGTGTAGGAGGAAACGTATTATCACCAACAAAAGCCATAGCAACAATTATTTATTTAAGACAGACAAACACAAATAACAAGCACAAATTCAATGTATAAGGGGAAACCTCGGATCGATTGCCTAATACCTAGATTAATCCTAATACTCAAATCCGATACTCAAATCTAACGTTCAAATCAAATATTCCCGTCTAAGTAATCTCAGCTGTCAGAATTGACAAGGAGACGAACTCTTGCTAACCTCAGGTCGGTACTAAATCTAATTCCTTTGAATTCCCTTAATGATTAATCTAATACTTTACTTTATAAATATAAAATACTACCAAATGCACGCTAAGCTTGTTGAAGTAATTTTGCTTCGATACTGACGTACAGCTAGGCAACTCCTTCTCTTTAACATTTACGAAAACTAGACTATATATAGTCGAACTAATTAGGATATAACTATCTCGTATTTTTCTCGAAGAGGCTGTGAAATAGAGTAAATGCTGGCCCCAAAGTTACCCAAGAGGATTAGTTATAGTTTCTCGCGGATAGCCCCGTCACAAAGCTTTTAAAGAATTTAAATTCAATATGCTCCAAGGTTTTTAAATTGAACTATAAAATTGAGAGCACACAATATTACGAAGATTTTAAACAACAAATATTAAAACTACAAACAGATTTTGTAATTTTATATCTAGATAAAATACTTGGTACTTTTCCAATATTTCTCAAAAGATAGTATTATAATATTTATTTTTAATAATCGCTTTCACGACAATATTGCATTTATAAAATCTACATATGATAACAAAGAAATAAATAATCATATCTCAGCATCCCATAAGAAATTAGGATTAAATATTATAAATATATTCCCTACATTTTTCTCACTCCGAAACTCCATATACACGCCTTTATATGAATCGCGCATCTGAAAGCTCAGCAAATGATGATTGGTTCATGATTTTAACAACCATCTATCATTGACAAAGCAAGTTATTCTTTTGCTCTTCTGACTTTAAAGAAAATGAAGCTACTTTTGGATTGTGATCTGGTCTATTACTATTTGGAAGCAGTTATAAAAGGGGCTTGCCTCCCTTTGAAAGATAATTTCTTTCAAATATCAGTATTTCGTGCCAAACTATATTTCATCCCATTGATGATATTTCAACTGAAATAATAGTGAATTTGCTTGATAAAATGAATGATTTCAAAGTATATCCTTTGACATTTGATGAGAATATCAATATGTCATACACATCCGAAAGTGATATTTATTTACTACGTGAATGATTCATTCCAAGTGACAGAAGAAATGTTACACCTTTTAAATTTGAAAGATACAAATCAAGAAGTTGTTTATCAGGCAATTAAAGATTTTTAGCCGAAACTAGCTTAAATTTTGAGGCTCTTTCCAGATTAACAATAGATTACAGCTCCCTTACTTTTATTAACATTTGGTAAATAAAAGTAAGGGAGCTGTAAAAAAAATTATATATTGAAGACATTAAAATAAAAGATATTTGTTTTTTTTTTTCACTGTTTGATACATCAACAAAATTTATGTGCTCGAGTGCTATTAATGAATCACGTTAAAGACAAGTTATAAATATAGTAAATTACATTCTTTTACGTTCTATTCGGCATCGTAGAGAGAGTTCAGTGAATTTCTTCACAATATTGTATATTTTACCTATATTAGGTTCCTAAGCCACGGATAGTGTTTATAAGACTTTTGAATTTATGGAAGGAAATAGCGATGTTTTTGAACAAGAAATTATAATCTGTTCTGGAATTGAGAGTGGTTATTTATTATTAGACATATGTTTTTGATGAATGTAATCACCTAAATAAGGACTTGTAAAAGCAAGATAATTTAATAATCGATGTTTGTATTTTTTTTTAACATTTATAAACCCCGTACACCACGCAATGTATAACACGGAGGCATACAACACAGACAGAAGAAATGATTACAACACAAACATCCATGCCTTCTCCGGGATTCGAACCCAGTCCCTACGGCACCGCAGTCAGCTTCACTGACCACTATACCGGATGGGCGGCGATGTTTGTAATTTAAACTAAGGATTTTAAAAAGTATTGTTAATTCAGTATTATCTTAATATTAGAGTGCTCAACATTTTTTTTTTTTTTTTTGCTAAATAAATTCCCAAATGTTTAGCACAAGAGTTTATCAAAATATCATAAAGATTTTTTTTTAAAAGAAGTTGATACTGCATTTTATAGTCGTTTTTCAGAATTAGCAAAATATGATAAAATTTTGACGTATAACAGTGCAAATATGAAAATATGCAAATGCAATTAATTGAGTTACAGTGAACACTGAATTGGAATAGACTTTTACATCCTCATCAAAACATAATATTTACAATACTTATATTACATCCACAAAATGGTCTTTTTAAGATATTATTTCCACACAGAATTGTAAGTTCTTTTGGATCTCCATTTGTTTTTAAAAAAATTTTTTCAAAGATTAAATTTACAAAAACTTATCATGAGCTTCATTGACTGATGCAATTTAAAAAACAGCTAAGATTTGTAACGTCGGGCTTAGAGACAGATTTATGAAATTCAAGTGAAAAAATGTAGAAACAAATATCTCGTTTAATAAGGCTAAATGTCTAATTATATCATTGAATTATAGTATAACTAGAAAGTTTTATAAAATTTGCCTTATTTTTAATAGCATTTTTGCATAAGTGTGGCCCACTGTAAAAGTCTAATGTATTCGATAGAATGGCTAATTTCATCGATTGATCGTAATCATTTATAAAGAATCAACACTTATTGTAATGGCAAATATTACTTATAGGAAGTTAATTGCTGTTAAGTGCTGACTTAATTTGTCAGTTTGATCAAACAAGTTGTGAAATTGATATCATCACAGCACACCTTGTGGAACTAGAACATGATTAAAGTTTCAACCCACAAGATGTTGCTGATGTCATGAAGTGTATTCAGTTTCTTGATGGCTAGTCTCATACAGCTCAGAAGAACAAGCTTAAGAAAAAGGGGGGGGGAATAAAAGAGAATATGCATAAGAAAAAATATTCATGTTCCCTAGTCTTGAATACTAATGCAATGACGTTGGGAAAACACGCTAATTGACTGAAAGAAATCATCCAGATAAGCAGGAGAGTTTTGAAACAAAGTGTTATTACTCGGTGTTATCGCATGTCATACGAGGAAAAGGAAAGAAAATTGGCACTAAACTGCTTTGGTTTATCTTTTTAGTTAAAAGTAATATATTCTTCTTTTTCATTATGAAAACATTGCAAATCAAAGGTTTATTCTTATTTTTTATCATTTTATTATTTTTTCATTAATTTTATGTAAATATTAATATATTTCATTGGATCACACACATATACAGCCCTGATTGGATAGTTATTTTCCTTTCGAAAAAATGTTTCATCCACTTAATGCGATACTTTCTAGGAACCATTTAATTGTATTAAGCGTACTTGTGCATGTGTCATATTTAAAAAGGAGTAAGCAGACGTTACGTTGCTATTCCTTCACGCAATGCAAACCGATGCCATCTTGAATTTGTGATTGGGATGCAATTCCAGCTAATTCTTTACATTTCACTTTAGGTTTTGAATGGAGGGTAACGCGTATGTTCTGACAATGACCATAAAAGAAATTCAGTTAGGGTTGTAATTTTCAGGTTAGGTGATTTGCTGAGAAAATATCTGTTGTCCTTGCTAAGAGAATGTGTAAGGTAGGGGACAATAAAGATAGGAAATTAGAATAAAAAATATGTATCCATCATATTTGACTAAATAGTACTTTTTTAAGCTAATGAATACAATTTTCTTTCTTTTTACTCTGATTTTCTTACCTTTCTATTACGATCCATAAGCTAAGAATTGTATTTTAGTTAAGTCAACACAGAATGTACAAGCAATGTGTTCTTACCTAATTTAAAGCCAAGGTCATCAAGAAATACATTCATTTAAAACTAAGGAACTATTTCAAAGCAAACCTGATGCAGATCCAACTGATACTTGGAAACCAGAAGTCCTTTGAGGTCCTACAGCGATTGTCTCCACGGTAGTCATCTTAATTACTTTAGCCAATGTAGCAGTGCATCTCAGACGCATTTCTTCAGATCTGAAGTGATCAGCCTGAACTCGAAAGCGGAGACCTAATTTAGTGGAGGAGAGTCCATCTGGATACATTGTTGGTGGATATTGAGACAGGAATTCTGGTTTCACCTGAAGTAGATAACACAGGCTCATGTATGGAACTGGAATGCAAGCAACAAGTCTATATATTTATAATTAACACTTTAAACTATTTGAAAGAAAATTTTTAAAAAATCGTTTCATGCGCTTGTTATCTCAATTGAGTGGAAAAATATATTATTCATAGATTTACAGTTGTACAAACCAATTATAAAGCTCCTCTTAACTCCTCTTTTAAGCAGAGCATTTTTATGGTATAAAAAAATCACACATTTTATGTACTTTTAAGTGAAAGGCGCGCGCTTTAAATTACTATTTTATAAATAAGAATCCACCACAGGAATTCAGTTATTAAAAGAAATAAAAAAAATATCATTGTCATATGTTAGTTAAATTATCAGCTCCTGAAATTTTTTAAAATATCTATGTTAATATTTGACCACAATAACAAAACAGTACTAATTTTCTTTACATAAGAAATGTAATATATAGTTTTGTTTTGATAATAAGCTGAGTTTTTACTATTAATTGTTACCAACGGAATATACATGATAGATGATAAATTTTTTAAACAATTATATTAATACTTTAGTTTTAATTAAATAGTTTTATATAGTTTATAGATTTTGTGGAAAACATAATTGAAAGGTCATAGATTTTAAGACATTTCTCCGAGAAGGGAAATCCAGAATCCGGAAACAAAAATTTAACTATGGGGTCTCAGGGGTGTTAATTTTGTCTCGAGGGGTGAAAATATAAACAATTTTCAAATAGGCATACTTCTTTTAAATTTAAATTAAATAATTTGAATCTGTTACACATTATTTACAAAGGATTATGGTTTCAAAAAGTACAAACTGTTTGAAATATAATCATAATTTTACAAAAATATAAGCATATGCAAATAAGAAATAATTTTGTAATAAATATTAAGTACTTTTTGCATTGCACACGCTATTTTCTAAAATAATAGCCTTTGATGTATAAAACTTTATAGAACTATAAAATGTATCATACTCTTTAAACCCTACTAATTTAAGAATAATATATCCTTTGTATTTAAAAATATTTGAAAAAAATTGAAATTTTTAAAAAAATTTTGGAAATGTAATTTTTTATTTTTTAAAAAATATTAATTATAATTATATTTATTTGAAAATACTAGAGTGTAATAAGGATACATTTAACTTTATAAATCAACTTAATGCTAGTAATTAAAGCTAATACTTTAGAAAATAGCATGCGCAACGCAAAACTTAATTAAATGTTTCTTATAGAAATACTTATTATTTTCATATGCTTATACTTTTTAAAATTATGATTTTATTTTAAACATTTTACCCTTTTCTGAGAGAGAGAGAGAGAGAGAGAGAGAGAAGCCTCATTCCTTGAAAAAAAAATATTATGTGAAAGATTCTAATTATTTAATTTTAATTTCAATAAGTTATATATATTTGAATATCGTTTAAATTTTCAGCCCTCTGGAGAAAATTAACACCCCTGAGACCCTTTATATAAGGGACTATATTAAGAAATAGTACAAGATCTAATGAAGAAAATATTCCCTAGAATTCAAAGGCAAAGAGAAAACAAAATTTTGTACAAAATGATTGTGAATGTTTAAGACATGTTTGAATGAATTATGTTACATATGTATAAATTCTACAATGAGTTACTGAAATTTATCTCATTTAGTAATTTTTCCTAGAATTAATTTGTGATACGAATTTCGTCTATGGATTTGACGCATTAGCAAATAGATATACTTATAATTCAATACCTAGATATCAGGACTATTTTTACTCGAAAAACTAATTTGTCCAAATGTCTGCGTGGTTTTAATCACTTTGTAATCAGTTATAATAAATTATAGTTTGAAAAAAAACTAAAAAACACGCTTTTATACTGAATCGAACTAAAAAGTAAAAAAATAATTCTTAATAAAGAATAAAATGATTAAAGAGAGAAAATGAAATGTCATTGGGGTAAAATCGTGGGGTGTTCTATAAATGTATCAATTGTTATATTTTCTAACTTCTATTCCGAAAAGCTGAATTAGCGTAAAAATGTAGTACAAAGCACCCCACTCTTTTACCACAATGACATTCATTTTCTCTCTCGTTAATCATTTTATTCTTTATTAAGAATTATTTTTTTACTTTTTAGTTCGATTCAGTATAAAAGCGTGTTTTTTAGTTTTTTTTTCAAACTATAATTTATTTTCCATTTTTTTAGTTCGAACTACAATAAAAGCATGTTTTTTAGTTTTTTAAACTATCATTTATTCATTGTTGAATTTATCCTTGAGTTTGATATTTGAAGCTGAAATTACGTGGCTGTTGAATTAGTCTTGCTCTTCAATGGATATTAATTAACGGTTCTGAAGTGTATTTATTCTCTCCGTTTAAGAGGCCTCAGATCGTTATATTAGATTCCGACTCTTTTGAACAGGTCAAACAAATAAAAGTGTGTAAAGAAGAAAGAGTTCGAATTACAAAAAATTTTAATGTGTCATTTTTTTTACGGATTAAATATTATAAAATTCCTCCTTTTTGTTTTTGTTTTCTTTTTTCACATTTTCATGCATTGTCATCCACTTCCGAGCTATAGTCCGAATTTCAAGTCTCTATCTCCTCGGAAAGTCACACAGTTTAAAATCAATTACAAAATATTAAAGAAAGCAATTATTAAGTGTGAATCGTTTTTTCACCTTTTAAACGTGTACCTTTCATGTTAATTCGTATCATAATTTCTAAGCTTATTGGTGGTAAATATTTTTTTTTTAAAATAAAAAATATTTAGCAGTTAGAACGCAATTTTTTTTTTTCCACATGCTCCAGCCTTTTTTTAATTTTTATTTTCAGAAAAATGTTTATATTATGGTTAAAAATTGCTAACACACACCCACCCTCCACTTTCTCAGATACAGAACACTTCTTTTGTTTGTTTTATTTCTTTTAACCGCAAGTGTATTTTATACTTGCATATATAATTAGCGTTAAATTCAAAACACTTTAGGGTTACACCTTATTCTTTTAGTCTACAAATCTGGAAATGATGTAGGAAATTAGTCGCCATGTCTGAAAATGGTATATGGAACTAGTCGCCAAATTTAAAAATGATATATGCAATAAGTCGCCAAATCTGGACGTGAAATATGAATTTGTCGCCAAATCTAATTTTAATTATTCCTGACGATTCTGAAAAGGACAATGGAACAAAATTATGAAATTATTGTATTGTCATCGGTCCTTGCCAAGTGTGCGAAATTTCGAATGAATCCGATCTTTTTAAGTGGGTAAAAATCGAGTTCTAAGATTCCATTACATGCAAGTGAAACTTATAAAAGCGTGTTAAAAAGGCTTAAATTAGAAAAAAAAAATGATGATATGTGCAAAAATAATTTCACACAAAAAAAATATCATGGGCTTATAAGCACAAAATATACAGATCCTACTTCCCTGGAATACAAATGCGTAGCACTTAACTGAATATTAAAAATATTACGAAAAATCTTATCATTGTAAAATTTAATGCTAATAATTATTTGTCTCGAAAAGAATTAACGAAGTTAATGAGGAATAACTTAGAGAAAAAAGAATATATATATATATATATATATATATATATATATTTGCTGTGAAGATTCTGTTTTAACATACAACAATAGGATTCCAAAGTCAGCATTCTAGTGGTTTTGCTGTGAAGATTCTGTTTTAACACTCTTCACACAGTTTATTTTTTCCACACCCTTCTTAAAAATCTTATAAAATGAAAAATTTCTACATTTTTAGCAACCAAACCAAATTTCTACATTTTGACAACCAACCAATTTTCTACATTTGTGACAACCAACCAAGTTATAGCCTACCAAATTTGAATGTAATCTTTCTTGGTGTCTTCCTTACAAGCTGGTATAAAGGATGCGTTTAAGTGCAATTTAGATTTTTATCACAACATATAAAAGCTTTCCATCGGTTTCAAGAGTGTTGGATCTCCTGGAATAAGCTCTGTAAGCAGAAGTTTTAAAATCTTTTTGGAAGAATCCTTTTACTGGGTAATTCTTTTGATATTTTTCTGCTTAAACATTTTGGGAGAGTTTTTTGCTTAATAGTAGTCGGTTGTTCTTTCATATTTCTATGAGATTTTTTATACTTTGGATTTTTTATACTTTGGATTTTTTATACTTTGGATTTTTTATACTTAGAATTTTTATACTTTAAATTTCTATTTATTTTATTTTGGTCTTTCCTACCGAGTTGCAAAGGGGGAAGGTTGGCGCCTTCAAACTAGTTTAACCCCACTTATTCGGTTCTAAGTATGAAATTGCATTTTGACTCGCTAGGTTCTTATTTGTATTTCATTAGATTTGATCTTAATTTTTTTTTATTATTATTTCCTGTTATGTTCTATATTTTATATAAATTTCTTCCATATATATATATATATATATATATATATATATATATATGTATATACACAAAAAAGTTATAAACCTAACATAACTATAGTCATGATTGTATAAAGTTTTAGCCACAGTAGTACTAAATTGCATGCATACGTACATATGTATATGTACTGCATACGTACATATATATATGTCATAAATAAATTTTTGATAAAGTTCATTTTTCTAATGTTATTAAAAGACATTTGTCACTTTTGTTAAAAAAAAACCTTTAATAGTTAAAAAAGCGTATTTAAATATAGTAAAACGATGGGCAGATTTATCTTTAATTACAATAATAGTTCATATTCTCTTCACAAAGATGATTGTAAATGTAAAGAATATCATGATTTTTTATTGATGGTTATCGTACATATGTACCCATAAGCAAATTAAATATAATTAAGGACAAACGTTTAAAAGATATCATGAATAAAGCCACTAGTTTTATATTAACTATTTCTAATAACAACAATACTGTTAAAAAACAAATTAATAAAGATATAAATAATTTTGTTAAAAAATCTGCAGTTAAATATTTGTTGTCCTTAGATGCGTATGATATTAAAAGACTTGATGAAATTTAATTACCAATCTAAATCTGAACTTACTAATAAAGATGTAAAAATGAAGATTTATGAATTACAAAAGAATTTTGTTATTGCTTACATAGATAAACTGCCTGAAAATTATGTGAATTCAGTAATTTGTGAATATTTTTATAATAATATGCTTAATGACCCTTTTTAAACAATGAATCTTATAAAAGATTGCACTTGTCTCATAAAACAATTAATAATCGAATTATTGCTATATGTAGAAAGTTAGGTAGATGCATTCCTAAGATTAAATTTCCATATATATATATTTAACACCTAAATTCCATAAATTTCCTGTTAAATTTTGCACTTTAACAAATGGTTTTGAAACATATATCACTACTGAATGTAAAATTCTGCCTAATATTATACAAAACTTCATCAAGAAGCAAAATATTAAAGCTCTAATTAAAAATAGTGATACTATTATAGATTTTTTGTTAAAATAAAAATATTTTTTCAGTTAATAGTTTTGATGTTGAAGATTTTTCTGATTCCATTGAGATCAACGATATTATTAAGCTTATTTTAGAAAATCGTAGTAATTATAAACTTGCTATTTTTTCCACAAATTTAAAACTTTCTTAGATTTAGTCTTTAAAGAAAATTACATTAATTTTAATTGTTCATTGGTACTAACAGTTTTCCTAAAGGTTGCCCTGCTGGCAACAGTTTTGCTAATTTATATTTACACTTTTATGAATATATTATATATTATTAATAATGATTATTACATTTTTAGGTATATAGATGATCCATTTGTTTTTAGTAAAAATAATAACTTTAAACCCAATATTAGTTTTATCCTGATTACTTAAACCTAGTTAAAGTTAATAATAATCAATGTAAAACTAATTACTTAGATGTATCATTGTACATTAAGGATTATAAATTACATAGTAATATTTATGTGTGTGATAAAAGATATGCTTTTAATTTTAGCATTCTTAAAATGTCATATTGGAATTCCAATTTACGAATTTCTACATACAAAAATATTATTTTTAACTATATTAATCGTAATAATGTATTAGGTAGCGATAAATCTAATATTTTTTTTAAAATTTTAATAACTTTTTATTAGCAATTTTAATAAACACGGATATCCTGCTAATTTTCTTTATAATTATACTTCTAATGGTTCTGAGCGAAATGACAACATGTAATAATATTTGTATTATTTTTTTTTTAAATTTCTGATACAGTCCTTTTAAAGATGGTATTACATGTTTCATAAATTAATAATACCTTGTTTCATTTTAGTAGCAGTGAGTATGATTAGGAAATCCTTTTATTTTTCAATAAATTTTATATTAATATTTAAGGTTTTTAGATGTATATATATAGACTTGTGCAATTATTTTATCATAATTTACTAATATTACTTTAGGCAGTACGCTTGATACTCCTTTGTATTTGGCGGGAAACATAAACCTGTTGCTGTGCTCACGAAGTAAGTTTTATCTTCTAGTTTTATTACATCGCTTTTAACTCTATAATAGTAAGTATGCTGGCTACTAAATTTAATTATTATATATTAATAGTATTGTATATTTTGTGTTTGTAATTAATACATTTATCTTATTCCTTTCCCTGTGTCCCAGTGTATAGGCAAATTACAGGTGAACGTTAACTAGTCAAAGAACTTTGTTTAAACCTGCAATCTTGGTTCATAAGGCCAAGATATAATAGGTTTATTTCTATTTGTATATATTTATGGTTTATATATATGCATATATACATGTGGCCGCAGTAGCCTTGTAGTCAATGTAACGGACTCGTAGCATCATGAGTTTGAGACTAGGTACCACTGAAGACCCGATGTGTAGGGGGGCGAAACACGTTGTATCTGCCAAGAGCAATAACGGCCTCTCGTTGGTGTGATGGAAAAGTTAGGAGAGAGAGCTCAGGTGTCGTTCTCGTCACTTGACCATGGTTTAAAATTATGAGGTCCGTCGCCAAAGGCCCGCGAGTAGCCGGATAGGGCAATAGTAATATTCACTCATATATATATAATCCTTATTAATTAAAGACTAGCTTTGTAACTAACATATGTCATGCCTTTCTGTATTATTTTTTAAGACATACAAGGAGAAAAGACATCAATACGAGTTCGTTAAAGTAATGAGATTATTCAATTCATATTGTTGAGATTTTACTAACTGTGTATCATAACAATAATTCCTTTTGATATCAATTAAACTGGAAAAAAAAAACTTTGTTTTATTTTTTTTTTAAATTACATCAAACATTGGCATAAAATGATTTTTTTGGAGTCAATAAAGAGCATGAACTCTTCAGACGAGTTTAAGAAGTTACTTGCTAACTTTTAAAATTTATTTACTTGTAACTATCGTAGATAAATTTCAATTTACTCTTGTAAAGCTCGATTATTATTCAAATCATCTAGAAAGTACATAAAACCAAAACAATTCTTACAAAAATTAAAAATGAATAGAGTTTAAATTAGCCAGTATTTTTGTTCTTTAACAAGGTTCTTTAGGTAAAATTCTTATAAAGATTTTCAGTAGAAAGTTAACATAAACAGTACAGAACTGTTAAAAAATAAGGAAATTTTGCTAAAATATTTTCTGAATCGTTATTTCTAGCTTTAAAAAAATTCAAATGAAAATGAAAACTGTGTTTGTGTATCACAATCATATAATAATTGAATTGTACGATGAATTTCAACAAATTTAAATAAAGTCATTTAGGGGCAAAAGTTAATATTTAAATCAACTTATTTCCATTTTGTTCAAAAATGGAACTTCAAGAAATATATTTTGCTTCATTTTTTAGAGAAACTGAAAAAAATAATAGAATGCAAGTGTGAATCCCTTGCTGAAAAACTACTTTTTGAAAATGTTGAGAACAAAATAATATAAATTTTCAAAAAGAAGTTGACATTCATTGTTATGCACATGAAATTTTACTTACTTTTAATTTGTTTCCCCATTTGAGTTTTGAATATGTTATCCCATAAATATAATTGAATTTAAGTATTTCCATATCAAATTTCTTACCTTTAATAGTAATTCATTTGAAATCCATCATTTTTATAAACTAATTTTCAAGTTGTTGTATTCTTGTACTTACCTTGTATTTCATTTGGATGAATCTTTATGTTTTAGGAATTATTTTAGTACTGAAAATTTAAAAAAAAAAACAATCTCAACTTATTACTTAATTTAAGTTAAAAAATACTTTAAAGCCCTCCATTACTTTGTAAAGAGATAGAGTTTCTTCTTTAAAACTAAGTGTACAAAAATGTGTCTTTACATAATTGAAAAAAATACTTTTCGTAAAGTAATTGAATTGTATAAAAAGCAATCCATCATTTTAACTAAGAAAGTAACTCATAGTGTTATAAAACTGCAGGAATGAATAATAAATCAAATTAAATCTAATAATTTATTATAAGAAAGCACAGATTAGTGATTCTTTCAGGAATTATTCAATAGCTAAAATTATTGCTAAAATTATAACTAAAATGAATTAAAGAAATTATTTCAGCTATAACTTTTTTCATCAGTATAAATGCGAGAAAAAAAATCGTATTTCTTTATTTATTTTTTTAGTTTTTATTAGCCCAAATTTTTAACTCTGATTAATTTAATCTCTCCCTATGTATATATTCCAATAAATTCCTCTAAAAAGAAGAAATGGAATTTTCGAATTCACTTGCATGCATTTCAACAGAAAATTACAATAAGATTTTAGCATGATCGTTTATCACTTAAAGAGCGTTGATATGTGATTGATCTAATAGTTGAATGACTCCAATTTTTTAACGCATATTAGATTAAAATTTCTAGCGTTTTAGATCATTAGTGGAGCTATGAAACATCTGAAACGCGAAATGGATATTTATGTATATAGCCATTAGTAATATATTATCATAAAGTCTTTAGTAAGAATGATGAAAGATATAAAGCAGTTAATATTATTCAACACGAAAAATTACTATTATTATCATTGAGTGCGTGAAATTTCTAGATACTAACCCTTTGAAAACAAAAAACAAATCAAATCAGAAAGGATTACGATACTGAGATTAGGAAACAAAAACTCTCCCTTTAGTTAAAAAATGCTACAAAAATGCCAATTTTTAGAAATGCTAGACGTGTGTAGAAATGTGTTATTTTATTAACTAATCTCCTTTTCCAGCTTTAAATCAATTTGAAATACGTATAAAACTATAAGAACATTTATAAACCTGTAAATAATGTGAAATTTAATTTATAAATTAGACGTAAAAATATGACTAATTAATGTAAAATAAGTAAATAGTGCTCTGTTAACCTGAATATACTTCGAAAAAAATTAGTCAAATAAATCAGACAAATAGAAAGAAAGAATAAATTCGAATTTAGAGTTCTGTTGAACGCCACATAATATCACAAGTAGTTTTAGTGGTTTATTTAATTTTCTCAGAGATCTCTTTAATAGTGCAACATCACGTAATACTGACGTTTAGCGAAATAAATTACTCTACTTGCTTTTGGCCCAATTTTAAATCACATGAATTTAGCATGAATGGATTCCAGGAATCACTCCCTCAATATTTACCTTTTAAAATCTTCCAATATATATATATAAATTATATCTCCAGTTTCAAATACTTCTACCTCAAGTTTGTTTAGAAATTCCTGTTAAGGTCCCGTGAAACAAGTTTTTAATCAGCAAGGAATATTTATTTGTTTTCCGATATGTTAGAAGAGGATGAATGTTGATAAAAAGCTCAATTGTCATTCAGTTACATTGAAATGAAATGCAGGGTGATAAGCTAACAGACCGACCAACTTGCAGGGTCTGTAGGGGGTACAGAGACTACTCGGAATCACATAGAAATGTAGGGTCGCAAATGCCGTAGTTATTAGCTACGGGGAAAAGAATCAGAAAAAAAAGAACATACAAATCAACCCATTAAAGGTAAATAAAGCACTTTACTGAAAGGTTGTACAACAAAGGGTGTTCTAAATTATGACTAGAAATCATCTGGTAGGTGTGATAGTGACGCTGCATAGAATTCCTTAAATTCAAGAAGATTGCTCTTGGCAGTCTAGCGGTATACGACGGTAAACAGAAGGTTTCGTGAATACCGATCCTGCTTCAAGTCCTCTTTTGCGATTCGTTTCCCGAGATAGTATAAACCCGTATCGACAAGGTAGAACTAACTGGTCCAAGAGCTCATCACGAAATGAACTGCGGATTGGAAGGGGCACACCACTCCGCTTGCAAGATCACCGAACCTGTCATACATGGACTTCTTCTGGAATCACTTGAAGAGTTTACTATATGAGACCCCGTTCCTTCAGTTGCAGACCTCCTCGCATGAATATCTGTAGCTGTTGGGAGGAAACGGGAAATGCCAGGAACTTACAGAACGGAAGGAGCTTTATACAGCGTCACTGCCAGGCCTGCCAAACGACTTCTGCTCGTAATTTCGAAAACCTGTTGTACTACTACCTTTCAATTAATTACTTTCTGTCCCATAAATGTGTTGCTGTTTTTGTTCTTTTTCTCTGCTTATTTGCACATAGCTCGCAACTACAGCATTTGCGACCCTGCATTCCTATATGACTCCACGTCGTCTCTGTACACCCTATACAACCTGCAAGTTTGTCGGTCTGGTTGTAAATCCCCCCTGCATTATAATTAAAATGAAATGATCTACAAAATTAATGTAAAAATAAAAATAAAAAACATTGTGGGCTCTCAAAAAATGCTAATTGCTTTTAGTTTGCTTCTTATATGGATCTACCCTCTACAGTTCGAAAGAGTTAACTCTAAATATATATAAAAAAGCCGAAACTATAAAAAGTACTTGAACTCTCTTGTATACATTTACTTCATCAGAAATTTTTATAAGATGATCATACGATGGTTTGTTTCTGAAACAACGTTAATTCTTAAATTGTAAGAAAATGGTTCCAAGTTCCTAATTTAGAACTTTAATCGTAACCGATTGTTTCAGGAAATTAAGTTTTGACGTAATATTTTGGATTCCCTACAAAAATGTTCCACCATTTCTCTTTTCTCAAAAAAGGTTCTAATGTTTCTTCTTTTCAGGTTTCTAGTTTTTATAATCACTAAAGGTGTAAACTATTTGTAACTTTTTTTTTTCATTTTGAAATAATTTTAAAGTCAGGAGTTTGTATTTAATTACTATTTCCTCTACAGAATACTGTTCATCGACTTTTTCAAAATATATTTAAATCTGCCGAATGAAAGACTATTTGAAAAGCTTAGATAGGTAAAGACAGTAATTTGAAGAACATTACCCAAGTTTTGCGTTATGTATGTATAATGGGTCAACTATGGTATAATGGTTAGCGAAGCTGACTACTGTGCCGTAGGGACTGGGTTAGAATCCTGGGAAAGGCATGGATGTTTTTAAATGTATAGTGCCTTCGCGGCACGTGGGTACTCTAAATACCCACAAATAGCTCCTCTCGAGAGTTTGATGGAAGGCCACTGACCATTTCAGTGCGTTCTTTTTCAACGAGCTAATTCGTTCTCTCACCTGTATGTTGCTGAAAGCTATGGCTAACGACAGGCGTTACTTAGCCCTTTTGCATGATAAATTTCGTCGGCCTCTGTTTGGCATTTGCCGATCAGGTGGCATTAGTAACAACATCCCATGGGTATGTATGGGTATGTATGTGGGGCGTGTACAATTTCTGAACGCTCTTTCATCAAGCATTTTAATCAGATCATGCATGTTATCAGTTTAAAAAGTGAATAATTTTTAATAAATAATTTGAATCTTAGTTTCAATCGATGAAATACTCGTTGGAAATAATCTTTGTGAGAAACGTGATTGTGTTTGTAAAAATGTTCTATAATAATTTGGCTCTAAACTACAAAAAAAAATGTTTTGTTTTTTGACGTTGAAAAAATATTATTTCCCAGTTTTATAGACGGAATGGTATAATTAAACGGAAAAATTTGAATAATCATTTTATCTTACCAGGAGGGTTTATGAGGTATTCCCACCAATTTAACAAAGTGCAATATATTTGGGAAAAGTGAGTAAATATTAACGCCACTCTATTCAGGGGCTTTTGGCGATAGATCTCTTAATTTTGAACCAAGCTCAAGTGTTTTGAGATGGGACTTCCCTCTCTCAAATTCCACACCATGCCAACGGGAGGACGTGTGAGTATATATATATCGACAGTTTTAAAAATCATCGCCCCTCTACACAGTGGGTATTCAGCTGTACTAGACTTGAACTCATGAGGCACCAACCACGAATCCGTTACCTTGACTACTTGACTACTGAGGCCACAAAGTTGAGAAGGAATTGTCGTTCAGGGAGAACGTTCAAATAAATATACCCATAGGTAATGAGCAATTTATAAAATATCATTAAATTTGTGTCACTAGTTTTTGTTATTTATTTAATTATGGCGCAACAGATTTTATACAAAAACATAATAAAGAATAGAAAGTAAAATTGAACATCTGTCGTCATTCACGTAGTTTATCTATAAGTTCATGATTTGAGGCCTCATCTGGTTGTAAAAAAGAAAGGAGAGCATAGACATGGCCTAATTGGCATTCAATCATGGATTTATATATTTTTTACGCGTTCCATACAAGCCAGTTCTGGAATGGTAACACGCTTCCCTAAGAAAGTAACGTCGGGTTCATTTAAGGGAGGGGGGAGGGTTGTAAATGATCCTCATGTTGTGTTGAGATAAATGACAAACCAAACTCTGCCAAACGTCTGCCTAGTATTTCTTGCCTCATTTTAAAGAGCCATTTGTAGCTTAAAAAGAAACTGAAGTAGAAAAAGCAATAAGTCTGCAATTCTTTACGACTACGGAAAAGCGGATAGACAAGTCTATGGATACAGAAATTAGCACCAATGTAGAAGATCATAAATAGGGCCCTCATTTTAATTATGATCCTTTTGCGGAGAAAGAATGCTGGGAAATCGAGAAAGTAAATGAAACTTATGACATGGCCCAGACACACACACATAAATGTTTTAAATAATTATATATTTATAAAAACCTTCAAAACGGCTCATTGTTGATGGATAGTACCATCACAATATTTCCTCTGCAAGTATCACATTTATCAAATTCCTTGGGAAAATAATTCTTTCACTTCCCTAGTTAGTTAAAATTAATGCCACGGAAATCAAAGAAAAGCATACGTATAAGTCTTTATGCCCTAATCAAAATTGTTTTCCTTATTGGATTAAGAAAAAGTATGTTTAAAAAAATTATGTATTCAAAAGCACACACACAATAATGGAAAGACAGTTTTATTTCCAAAGAATCTTTTCCACTTTTCTGAAGCATTGTGCTTGTATTTCTTCCTCTATTTTACTATGTGTTTGGCTTGCGCAGTCTACTGTCGAAATTAATACGTTATGGTTAAAAGGAAAGCACTTCTAACACATACACAGAGACACGCACCCACAAAGATATATATATAATATACACGCACATACATATAGGACGGTATTAAATATATTAAATACTTTTTCTCATATCTCACCTAGGCTTTAAATAGAATCAATACTTAAACTAAAAAAAAATTATTTTGATGGTATTTAATGTTTTATAACATTTTAGCTTTCAAATTAATTTAATGCTTACGTTTAATGGACGTGTCCCAGAAATTATTCTCTGTATCTACACATTTACATATTCTTAGAAAAAATGCTTTACAAAAATTTCTATCTGTATTCTATTTTGCATACTTCTGCGGAAGTATGTAGCAAGATCTCACACATGTTTTTTCTTCATTAATCTCTGGAGATTTTATGATGATATGAGAAACTTGTCTTGTGAAGGATCCCTGATATATTTAAATAAACATTACTATTTAAGTAGATCTGAAGACTTAAGAATGACACGAAGAGTCAGAGTGCGTATTTGTACAACGATTTGAGAAGTTTCTAAAAATATTAATAGTTTCAAAGAGAGATTGACTCAGAAGAGGGTGCTTACTGGATTGAATTGTACATTCTTTAAGCTTATCTGTATGCAACAATTTTTTTAAATATTTGTAAAATTTGTACTTCATACTAGTTCAATCATGTAAACAGCTACACACGTTTGATTAATTTCCTTACATTGATTAAAAACGAAGAAGAAAATATACTTGTTATAGCTCATTTTATGTTTGTCTTCACTATTATTCCAGTAGTGTCTGGGAGTTCCAATCAACCCCAGATATCCTATTTTTACAAATTTTTTAATTTTTAACGCTACCGTTATTCTTCGAGTCTTAATTTACTAAGAGTATACAGTATTTAGATACATAAAAAATATTTGCTAATACTTTCGAAGAATGAAAAATATTTTTAAAGTTGAACAATTTCCACAAACAAATATTTTTATAAATATGCTATTATGATTAACTAACTTAAGAATATATATATATATATATATATATATATATATACATTGTCTTTTAGAACATGCTGTTTAATTTCAAAAAGGTTTTCAGAAAAAAAATATTATAATAATTGCTAGAAAACTCTTGAAACTTCGAACTTCTAAATATGCGGGTGTTTATAATTCAGTATTATTTTTTGTATTTTTATTGGTTTTCACACTTTCATAACGTCATTAAAAATTTTATTAATTATCACAAAACATAACCGATACAAAACAATGTTTTCACTTATAGTGTTACTAAACTTTACCCGATCAATTCGTTGGGTGCTTCATAATAACTGTGTATAAATATATACTCCTTACATACACATAAATTATTGATATCCAGGTTCTAGCATTAAGTGTTCAATTTTATTAAAAACCATTCATATAACTCTCACCCCTTGATTTAAAAAAATGACAGGACTTCTAAGTAATAATTTCGAAAATTGAAGAAAAATTATCTTCCCGTAACTATTTTCTTCCAAATATATTTTTAATGTGGATTTCTTCTCAACATAAGCATGCTTGATAAATTTCAAGGTTTAATCTAATTAGTTCAAGAACGGAAATTTATTTATCAATAAGCCCCGTAACCCCTTTTGAGAGTTACTTTTTATAAGACCCATTCTTAACTAATTTCAATTCAACAAAAGAAACATCTATATCAAGTTTCGTTATTATTTGTTCGTTGTTATTTGAAAACTGGATTTCTTTTATCAATACCCCCCCACAGTAACTTCCCGCTCCCCCAGCATAAGGATGAATTTTCGCATAATCTAGCGGATCTCTATTCAATAAAACAAGTGTGCTTACCAAAATTCCAGTATGTGGGTCTAACCGTTCAAAAACAGGAATATTTATCTATCACGCCGCTTAACTCCTTGCAATTCCTTGGGGATACATTTCTACAAAACCCCTTTGGTAGTGAATCTTTACTCCAAGAAAAGAATGCGCCAGCCAAATTTGAAGTGTGTAGGTCTAATAGTTCTCAAAACAGGAATATTTATCTGTAATACCTCTTAAACTCCCGCAACGACCCTGGTCGATTTTCACAAAAGGTCTTTTGTAGCGAACCTTTTCTCTATGAAAGGACTCAATTTGAAGTCTGTAGGTCTAATTGCTCGTGATATATCGTGAAGAGTAAATGCGTCGCTTTTACCTTTTATATTATTAAGAAGTATTTTTTGCAATCATAAAATTTTAGGAGTAAGTATAATTTTTTATACACTAAATATATTCATTTTAAGCCCAAAAATTTCCATAATTTATTTTATAGTGTGCCTCGCTTATAAAAAATGTTTTGTTTAGTTAAAACTTTTGCTAAATTCAATTTCAATAGCATTTTGTTTACATTATATATTGCTAAAATTTGGAAGAAATCCAATGGGTAAGCAGTTACTTTAAATTTTATTCTGGGTCACTTTAAATAATTATATTTCTTGACAATATCCTGGAAAATTGAATAATTCTGAAGAAAAATTATGTGATATTATAATTGATTTTAGTTAAAGAAAAACAATCGATTCACTTGCTTCGAACAGATTTCTATTTAGCACACACACGCACACGTATTCATTTTTCCTCAAACAACATCTTTAAAACAAAATCCTCAACTTTAAAACGGATCCCATTTTTTAAACTTGATTTTGCTTTTTGTCTTCAATGAAAAATTGTCTGATGTTTTAAATTTATAACATCATCCGTATCCCTCTCATAGGTAGATTAGATCTTATCCATAACATTCTTGTAGCTAAAATGAGTGAGCAAATTACCACCAAATTTGGCAGAAGGGCTATGCATAAAATATGTTCCAAAAGTTTCAAGTATTAATTTTAGTTCCAAATAGAAATCTGTACGAAAAAAACGACACATTTAGCAAGGAAAGGACGCCTACGGAATGCTTAGTTATTAATTTGACCCAGCAGAAAGCCACCTACTGGGCGGTATCTTATTGTTTTCAATTGATTGAGTGCATAATCGATTTTTGTTTGGGTGGGAGGCCAATTCTCTCACCAATCTGAGCTACAAGACATAATTTATAAAAAATGAAATTTATCTATTACCATTGGATATGCATATTTGAAAAACTTTGCTGTCTTTTCGTCCAAGTGTTTTCAGAGGATATCAAGTGCTTCCCAAGCATTTTAAAATAATGTTAGGACTTAGCTTGTAGGGTGGAAGGGGAGAGAATAAGCATTAGTATTCTCTTTTAAAGTATCTCAGCAGGATTTAGGATTTTTTAAAAATAAAAATTATCTCAAAAGACTAATAAATCAACAAATATAATTTTCCTCCTCAGAAAATAAAATAAATGGTTAATAATTTTGCTCGAGTTTTATTTTAAATTTCTTTAAAAATTTAATGTTTTCAAATTAAAGGTTCAAAATCATTTCATCTGCTTCTTACTATCATCTCAATTTTTAATCTTCCTTTCAAGTACATTATAGTAGAAAATATTTTTTTATAAATTATCTAGAATAATCGAGATTTTCTTTCTGGTGTACTATTGTGAGGCGTATAAAAAATATTGAGGAATTACAAAAACTACTTAATTGCGTACGCTGAATACCCAAACAGAGTATATGAGGAATATTGTAGGAAACAAATGAAACTCCACGTATGGGGAAAATATTATGGGAAGAATAAACACACAAAACTGTATTTGATACACAATTTGCCGGGTTAAACTTGCAAGATCTATTCACCAGGTTCGATTATTCAATTTTTAAAAAAATTTGTGTTTGATTTTCCTTCTAGAAAAGAAAACTTACTGAGAGAGAGAGAGAGATTTGTGGTCTTCGGTAAGATGATGGAGCCATAGCCAATCAATGATGACGGCATTGTAGATGCCCACTTTCCAAACTTCCACACGACGCCAACTAGGGTAACTTGACAAATTTAACATGCATTAGCCCATCTACGCAGCTGGTCTTTTGTTGAACCAAGATTTGACGATGAGGAATGGGTTCACGGCCCTGCCCACTCCACTACAGAATCCATAATGAAAAATCATTCTGTTGAACAATAATGTAACAATTTTTTATAATACACCATTTCTGTCGGCCAGCATTCGATATTAGTGGAAATATTTCGAATTGACAATAACATTTTCAAACAGTAAACAATTGAATAAATGCGGCTTTGGACACATTTTTAGACTTTGAGAACTACAATCCAGAAGTATTTTTTTTAATTAGCTTTAAATGTGACTAAAGTTTTCCTTAAAACAGATAGTGAACTTGTGACGGGTGCTTACGCGTTTCACTAACCTTCTCTCATAATCTTTTAAATTGTATTTATTTTAACCAATCCCCGCTGAGAGCTGAAAGTGTGACTTATGCAAATAAGATAGTTTCGGGTTTAGCGAATTCGAAAGAGATATAAAAGGGAGAAAAGAAAAGAAGAGATGAGGATGACTACGTGTTTTGATAGAGGAGTAAACTACGTGATTGATTAAGAAGGTGATTCTAGGAGATTAGTTTAACTAAGTGAAGTTTGTTAGCGGAAGGAAGATTATTGAAAAAGATTCATTAATTCGGTTCGGACGTAACTGAAGATATCCAGGATTGAAGCCACTTCATATATTCTACAAGTATTCAAGATTCCTTCTTAAGGAGATATCAGGTCTGTGATTTTTGTAGATTAGATTTAAATGCGTAGTTTGATTGTATGCGTTATTCCCCCGTGGTATCAGTTAGTATTCCGTCGTTCATAATTGAATTCTGATCTCACTCCACTATAATTTGTTGTTCTTAAAGTTTGATTAATATTTGTGTATTTCTATCATAAGGAATAATAAATAAGTTTGATTTATTATTTGTGTAGTCATTAATTATGAATCCGACATATCCAAATGTAGATAATGTGCAAAGAGGAATTAATAACCATAGGGGTAGTGAGAGACTACGACACTGGCGCTCAAACGAAATACCGGAATTAAGAGCAGGTGCAGGATTTAGAGTTTTGCCGGAGTTATTTTTTTCGGGTAAAGAAAATGTGTCTGAGTTTACTTCTAACACCGACGACAATATAGCCTACTATGAAATACCGCCGAATCTATCATGTGCATATTTAAAAGGTCATTTAATTGGGAGAGCGTTAGACTGGTTTGAGGTCATAGGCTTCGAGTGTGTAAATGAAGAAGCGACTGTGTTTGCAACACTTAAAAAGAAATTATCAGATAGTTTTCCGGTAATACGGAATAAATCAGAGCTAGAAGCTCAGTTTTTTTCATCAAAACAACGGAGAGGTCAAGCCCCGTCAGACTTTATTTTTCAACTGTTAAAAATCCATAAAACTCTAAATTTGAATTATGATGAGTTAAAATTGATTGATCACATAGTAATGTGACTAGAACCCTAAATAATGGATTATTTAGAAGTTCGAAACCCCACAACGAAAACTCAATTGATAGAGTTGGTAGACCGGTATGAGGAACGTCATAGCTGCAGGGAAAACCAGGGTTCGAGTAATAATTTTGCTAGACGAAGTTGGGATGTGAGTAGGAATCCTGAGGAAAGAAGGAATAATAGAAATTGGAGAGATACTGGGGTCGGAAATAGTCAAAATGATCAAAGAGGACTAGGCAGGGGTGCGAATAATTTTTCTCGTCGTAATTATCAAAATCAAGGATTCGAGGGTGGAAATCGATACAATCAGCCAAATCAGAGAACCGACCGGTATCAGAACCGTAGGATGGTGGTTAGGAAGGGTCCTAATGATGATTCAGCAAAGCAGAATTGGAGGCGTGTTGATTGCAACAGCGAAAGGCAAAGAAATGCCAATTTAAACTCTCAAAGAGATCGTATTGAGTCAAATCCTCCTAATAGAATTAGACTTAATTCATTGCGATTATCGCCAGTTGAACTTCCGTATGTGCCGATTCTATTGCATGATACATTTCTAAAAGCGCTCTGGGATACAGGTGCGGAAAAGTCGTTTATTTCAGAAAAAACGTACCCGGCCATATTTTTCTTTCTGTCCTATTAAAAAATCGTTAGCTGAAGTAGTTACAGCTCAAGGGTCACAGTGCAGAAATTTAGGCACAGTTGAGTTGAGAATTAAAATAAGAGAATTTTCGAAGTTATGGAAATTTCATGTGATTGCTGAGATGCAATATCCATGCATCCTAGGTATTGATTTTATGTCACATGCAAAGATTAGTTTGGATTTCCTGTCTAAATCGTTAATCATTCCGGATTCGTAAACGGAAAAAGTGACAATTTCGGACGAACCGGTTCAAATAGATTTATCTAACACTAAGTTAAATTCAAACCAAAAGCAGGTATTGCAGATTTTGTTTAAAGAATTTCATGGGTTGTTTTCGCTTAAACCTGGTCTGACACATGTATTTTGTCATGAAATTGACACGGGTGATAGTCCTCCTGTTTTTTCGAGACCTTATCGCTATGACAGGGTCAAACAGGGTATAATCGACTACCATGTTCAGAAAATGTTGGGTGATGGAACAATAGTTCCAACAACATCGCCCTACGCGTCTCCAGTTGTTTTATGTCGGAATAAAAACGGGTTGCCGTTAGATGATCCAGAAGCTTATAGGTTTGCAATAGATTATAGGAAGTTAAATGCGATCACGAGATATCCGCGATATCCGCTACCAATAATTGATGATTTGATCACTAATATTCCGCACAACGACATTATGACATGACTTGATTTACGCAGCGGTTACTTTCAGATGGCAGTAGACCCCAAAGATGTGCATAAGACGGCGTTTGTTACAAAAAATGGTACTTTTGCATTTACTCGCATGCCATTTGGCCTTTCGGGGGCAGCTCCAAATTTTCAAAGGGCCATAGAGATGATCCTCAGGCCAGTCCTCGGGCGTTTTGCCCACTGTTATATGGATGACGTTATCATCTCGTCTCCATCTTTTGAAAGCCATGTAGAACACTTACGGGAAGTATTCAGATTATTGCCGGAGACTGGTTTGACGTTGAATCGCGAGAAATGTCCTTTCGCGAGGGAACAATTACGTTATTTCGGTTTAGTTATTAATAAAGAAAGAGTTAAAACAGATGAGGAAAAAGTAACAGCAATTATTGAAATGAAGCCTCCGAAAACTGCAAAACAAATAGCAAAATTTTTAGGAATGACGGGTTGGTATCAAAAGTTTATTAAAAACTACGCAGACATGTGTGAACCCTTATATAATTTAAAACGAAAAAACTCTAAGTTCCATTGGTCGGAATCAGCGCAGGAAGCCTTTGATCGTATTAAGAAAGCACTGACAGAAGCTCCAGTGTTACAATTACCGGTTTTTTCAAGCCTTTTGAACTCTATACGGATGCGAGCTCCGTGGGGGTAGGAGCAGTATTGATACAGAATAATAGGCCTATGGCGTTTGCCTCGAGAACTTTAAACCGAGCAGAAAGGAATTATAGTGTGACGGAACGAGAATGTTGAATGAAATTGAGAAATTGGCAATTTCGGACGAACCGGTACGGATAGATTTATTAAGGACTAAGTTAAAGGCAGGGAAAAAACAAAAGTTGGCGAAATTTAATGTAGAATGGGAACATCGCCCAGGTACGCAAAATTTAGTGGCTGATATGTTGTCTAGAAACCCGTTAGAAAGTAATGAAGAACCAAAGGTGTCTTGTGCGGTGATTAGATCGTTAGTATTATCTTCTAGAGAACAGTTGAGAGAGGAACAGAGAAATGACCCGGAACTAGGGCACATAATGAAGTATTTGGAAAATCCGGACGATAGTTCCGTTAATGAATCAATCTGCAGAAATTGGTCCAATGACTTTAAAATCGTTGACGGTTTGCTATATTATGCAAAATATACAACCACACTAGGTGAATTAAGGGTATTTATACCTAAAACATTACGTAAAGATGTTATGCGAGAATTTCATGACTCGCCGATGGCAGGTCATTTAGGCAAAAAGAAAACCTACTTAAAATTAAAAGACGCGTGTTATTTCCCGTACATGAGGAAATACATTTATAAATATGTAGCAACCTGCGACCAATGCCAAAAAGTCAATTATAAAAACGTATTACCAGCTGGTCAATTAATTCCGATAATAACGAATTTTCCGAATGAAATCGTGTCTTTAGATTTGTTAGGCCCATACCCTGCAACTAGTCCAGAACGCTATAGATTTATTTTAGTAATTACAGATAATTTTTCTAAATGGGTTGAAATAGTTCCCTTAAGGAAAGCTTCGGCTAAAGCAATCGCCAATGCATTTTTTGAGAATTATATTGCGCGTTATGGAGCTCCTGTAAAGTTAATTACCGACAACGGCCCCCAAATGATATCCGAAGTTTTTGAGCAAGTATGTCGCAGATTGCACATAAAACACGTTAAAACTGTGGTATATCGTCCACAAGCTAATCAAACAGAAAGAGTTAATCGCACTCTTTTAAAAATGATTTTGAGTTTTGTCGCGGATAATCACGCTAACTGGGATCAATTTCTGCAAGAGTTCGGTTATGCGATTAGGACAGCAGTACATGAGAAAACGGGTAAAACACCGGTGGAATTATTTTTAGGTCGAAATTTAATCACCCCTTTTCAGAATTTAGTTATGGTAACTGATGGATCAGATTTAGTTTGTGGGAACATATAAAGGTTGTTTGAGGAGGCTAGAGTTCATACAAAGCGCCAGCAAGAGAAGTGGGCGAAATATTATAATAAAAAGAGGCGTGAAAATAATGTGAAAGTTGGTGATCTAGTATAAGTTCAAACTCACCCATTAAGTTCAAAATGTAAAAAAGTAGTAGGTAAATTTATGCCAAAGTTTGAAAGCCCATATAAAGTTCTGAGTGTAAAAAATAATATTAATTTAGTAATATTAAATTTGGTAAAAGAATAACGGTTAATGTGGACCAGGTGAGAATTTACCATCAAAGAGAAGACAGTGTTGCCGAGTCGGAAAGTGACACTAGTAGTGATCATGGTGCAGTGACATCAGTCAGGTCAGATGATGCGCAGTCGTCATTGGTGCAATCGGAGAATGATGGGGGTTGTCGTAAAGGATCGAAATCAGGAAATGTAAATGGTAGTAGAGATATAATTGCGAATAGACGCGATGGAGTGGAGGTGAGAAAAAAACGTGGACGGACGGAATCTGCTGTTTCTTCGGGGGGTGGCGTGTATAATTTTAGGAAAAAAAGACCTTTTTGGACTGAGAGAGAGAAAAGAGGAAGGCCAGAATCTTGGAATGAAAACGTACAAAGAAGAGACCAGAGGCCCACGTAGATAGAAAAAAAAGAAAGATTTCCTCGTCAATGCCCTCTCGTCCCTCCAGAAAGCGGTATAGAAAGGTGGAAAAAAATAGTTCTGAAAGAGCAGTTCCAGGACCATCCCACAGATTCAAGTACAACAGACCTCATCAGGAAAAGAACTGTCCATACAATCTTCGGAGCCGACGTCGAGTGGACAACAGCCAAGTTCCAGTTCTCACAAAGAAAAACAACGCCTCAGCAGGAGCATATCAACTTCAACGGACTCGATGGAAGAGGAGACCCAGAAGGTTGGAGTGCAGAGTGGACAACCCTAGGACAAGGTCATCCAGCACAGAGACCATGGTTGGAGACAAAGCCTATGCAGATTGGATCTAAAGACTAGCCAGGTTGTATAATTCTAATTTGTTTATTTTTCCTCTGACAGACAGTTCGGAGTATTTTCCATGTGGGCTAGTCTAATTTTCTTTTGTAAAATTAACGTACAAAAGTGTCACTGAGTTGTGTGCATTTTCATATCGGTTGAAAAGACTTTTGTATTTAATTTTTTTCCAAATTGTGGAAAAACATTTGTTGAATTGCAATTGTTTTGCTACACATTAAAGACGAGGCTTTATATGTGAGATTACTTGTATTGTTTGTTGTAATATATTCTATGTAAAAAATGTATATATTTTTGTGTGTAATTATTAAGATGTATAAGTAGTGTCTGGTTTCTGGGCGCGGCGTAATTAGGAATACTAACAAAAAACATTAACAGCGCAGCGCGATTGATTGGGAATTTTTTGAAAATGGAACCAGATAAAAGGTTAAATTGTTATGAAACTATATATATATAATATAATGTATGCCGTATTTTATGTCAATAAGGAAGTTGTATAAAAGTTCTGTGCATTTAATGTCATGTTTTAGAAAAATTGACAAGGTTTCCTTTCAGGGCAGCAGTCCCTGAACATAGTGATGCGATGAAAACTTTGATGTCGTGAGAAGATATTAATGTAAAATTTTATTTATATTAGCACTTAAGTAAAGTGCATGATCAGGGTTTTTTCCTTGAAAGGTTTTCCCCTGATCTTCGCCCGAATGGGATGCACTGTAGGGATTATAAATGTGTACAAGAGCAATAAATTGGAGTGGAGTACCCCTTTTGAGTAGTCATTTCTGTGTGTTAGTTTAATTAAAGTTTCTAACTTAGAGAGTTAAAACTTTCTACAAGTTCAGAATTTTCAGGCATTATAAAGTTCGTGAGTTAACTTTCTACAAGTTCAGAATTTTCAGGCATTATAAAGTTCGTGAGTTAACTTTTTACAAGTTCAGGCATTCTAGAGTAGTTAAAATTTTGTGCAGGTTCAGTGTTTTTCAGATGTTAGGTAAATTAAGCGAGTTCTTGCAGGTCGTTTAGACCTTCAATAAGTCACGCTTTTTTTCTCGGAGGGGGTTGTGACGGGTGCTTACGCGTTTCACTAACCTTCTCTCATAATCTTTTAAATTGTATTTATTTTAACCAATCCCCGCTGAGAGCTGAAAGTGTGACTTATGCAAATAAGATAGTTTCGGGTTTAGCGAGTTCGAAAGAGATATAAAAGGGAGAAATGAAATGAAGAGATGAGGATGACTACGTGTTTTGATAGAGGAGTAAACTACGTGATTGATTAAGAAGGTGATTCTAGGAGATTAGTTTAACTAAGTGAAGTTTGTTAGCGGAAGGAAGATTATTGAAAAAGATTCATTAATTCGGTTCGGACGTAACTGAAGATATCCAGGATTGAAGCCACTTCATAGATTCTACAAGTATTCAAGATTCCTTCTTAAAGAGATATCAGGTCTGTGATTTTTATAGATTAGATTTAAATGCGTAGTTTGATTGTATGCGTTATTCCCCGTGGTATCAGTTAGTGTTCCGTCGTTCATAATTGAATTCTGATCTCACTCCACTATAATTTGTTGTTCTTAAAGTTTGATTAATATTTGTGTATTTCTATCATAAGGAATAATAAATAAGTTTGATTTATTATTTGTGTAGTCATTAATTATGAATCCGACATATCCAAATGTAGATAATGTGCAAAGAGGAATTAATAACCATAGGGGTAGTGAGAGACTACGACAAACTGCTTACATATATTCTTAGCTTGACTAGCCCTAATGTATTTAAAATGATAAAAATTCTCATCCTTAATAGAAAAGATCAAATAAATTGAGAGAAAATACTGTTTGAGAGAGCTTGTGTTCCGAGAAATTTATACAAATCCAACGAAAAAATTACGGAATTTCTTCAATTTTTAAACTTTTATTGAACTTTATGAGTAAATCGTGTATTTTATATAATAAAATGATAGATTAAAAAGAAAATGGATTATATTCCTTTTTGTACACATTTTCCCAAATTGTCATAAAGTATAAGAATATGTCAATTCATTTCAAGTACGGAAGCCATTAAGTTAAGTGCATTACTTTCCCAGTTCTTTTTCAAAACGCATAACTACTAAAAATAATTTAATGATTTTTGTACTAAAACAATCGCCCATCCGGTGTAGTGGTTAGCAACCCTGACTGCTGTGCCGAAATGAGTGGGTTCGAATCCTGGAGAAGACACGGATGTTTGTAAATGCATAGTGCTTTCTTGGCATGGTGGCACTCTAAATAGCCATCACGCCGCAATTCCTCTAATGAGGCTGGTGGAAGGCCGCCAGTGCGTTCTCTCTCAATATTGGATGTAAACGAGCTAAATCGTTCTGTCACTTGTATGCTGCTCAAAGATACGGCTGACCACAAGCATCACTTAGCCCTCTGTCATCATGAATTTCGTGGATTTCGATCTTCCATTCGCCGATCAGGTGGCATTCTTAACAAAGAACTAAAACGTGTATAAAACGGCACACCGAGAATTTTCAAAGAAACTATGATGGATTTTAGGAATCTCTTGGATTTTTAAACTAAGTAACTTTGAAAAAAATATTTTTATCTAAAAGAAAAAAAAATGGTTCCTAATTATTTCTCGGTAAGTAATTCTACGTCTTGAACCAAAACTTTCTTTTTTTTTTAAACTTTCTTCATTCTAGGGTTTGCAACCACGGGATTCCAAAATCCCAGGATTTCATTTTTGTTTAATTATTTTTGAATTTTTTTCAAAGTATTTAATGTATCTTATATACTTTTTTGTACTATATACATTTAATGTAATTTTTCTTACGTGTTGAACCTTGAAGGGTTCGAGGCATGTGTGTATGTTAAACCGTGAAATTTGCTATGTTTTCTCTTATTTCCTTCTGTAACTTCCTCCCCATCGCGAGTGGAGTCAGAAAACGGACATTTCTCCCATGCTCAGGATGTCCAGTGTCAGCTAACTTGGACAGAGACAATTAGAATTTTTGGAAGATATATAGTACGACTTTCATTCCCGGAATTCCGAAACCCGGGATCCCGGTTTTTTTTACCAATCTGGAAATCCCGGGATTAAAATAATTAATTCCTGGATTTAATTTTTGTCTAAATTATATTTAAAAAAAAATTTCTCATTAAAATTTTTTAAGGAATTAAAACTTGGAAAAATTTATATTTTGTTTATGAAATATGTACGTAGAATTTTTTTTGTGCAATCATAAGTACTATAAATAAAAAAACACATATGCAGCTCTTATTTCTCGCATGGGAGAACATCGCACAGATCTAAGCAGCTCACTCTGCAATACTTAAGCAATAACATAAAGAACATCTGAAGAATAGATTTTGTCACAGTTCCTTTTTCTATTAAATGCCGTTAATTAATAGCGGACCTGCTTAAAGGACTTGAAACACTTCAACTTCCGCTGCATCACTAAGAGCTCTAGCAACTGGATCTTCTATTTCAAATAAAGTAACACTTGAAATGGATTCACATTCTGATTCAATAACTGAATGAATTTGTACACAAAAGTCATTAAGTGTAGCAGAAGAACTAAATAAAGTTATCAAAGATGCATATGCCCCAATGCAGTCTATTAGATTTGAGACACTGTCATCAAAAATTCAAAAAGAAATATCTCAATTTTGAAAATGGAAGGAGACGTGGTGACTACCTGAAAAGAACATACTCCTATTTAATGACGATAATACCTACTAGGAAAGAATCCGAACGGGCCTTTTCTTCGGCAGGACCATTTGTAATAAAAATATGAAGCCATCTCAACCATGAAATGCTGAAGAAGCTGCTTTTTTATAAGCTTATTTACAGAAGCACAAGAAATGAAGAAATGCTTTTTTTTTCAAAATTTCATTATGTACTATTTTTATTTTTTTATAAGGAATTAATATTTTTATTTGTTTTATTAAAATAATATTAAATCAATTTTTAAATATATTTTAAATTTTATTATGCAGTTTCAACTATGCTAATATGTAAGTATTTTTAATAAATAGTCCAATCCTAATCCCGGGATTTGGATAATGTAATCCCGAAATCCCGGGATTGAAAATATGACTCGGGAATGCAAACCTTACTTCATTCCGTTCAATTGATTAAGGTAGTAAGAATGACAAATTAAATCCATTTGGTTCTGTAAAAAAGTTATTCAGATGAGCGGAGGGTATATTATGGAATACAATTTCGAATTTTATTAATGCCATGATAATCTACTGGTCAAGGTTACTTACACGTGGCCGGCGTGTCGTGATTTTGAACCCAGTACCGCTGAATACCCACCATGAAGAAGGGGCCGATGTGCGTTAGATATATTGAGACTCAAATGCCCTCGTGTTCGTGTAGTTTGGAAGTTTGTAGAGGGGAGTACTAACTCAGGTGTCATCCTCGTCTCTTGTTTGGGGTTGAAAATAATGAGGTTCGTTGACAATAGCCCTCTTACATGAGTATTTGTAATGTGAACTGTCACTTGCCAAAAAAATACCTTTTACTTTGTTGTAAGAAAATAATTGTTTAAAAAGTTTTAGAAATGGAAATTATTATGGAATACTTGGGTAATATGGAACAGAGGGCGGCTTAAAAGCCGTTGGAAAACTAATTACACTTAATAAAACGGAGTTATTTTTAACTCTAAAAGAAATTTAAGATTACTAGCAAGTCATTTCTGCTTCGAGTCTACATTTAAAAATGAGAAGTATAATCTTTTTTTTTTTTTTTTTTTTTTTTGCTCCTTATACAGTCAAGTTGAGTCTACAGAAAAAAGCCGTTGAAGTGTTGAATTCAAATTTCTTCTCGTTGATCTTTGGGGAAATTTCCATTGCAGAAGATTGCAGGTTCTCTGGTTCTTCAGAGATTACATGAAGTTCATTACATAAGATACACCCGAATGGATTGATTCATCGCTGCTTACATTGGAGTCATCGTTTGTAGTATAAGGTCTAGAATTTGGTCTGAGTTTAATTTCTTAATAGATGGCCTTTGAATGTTCGGCTTCTTTTGCTGCTTATTTAAGTTTCTGATTTCTTCTTCTTGTCCTTTTCTTTTATCTTATTCTCAATAGCTTTTGTGGTTAATAGCTTCAGGAATCAGTTATTAAAGAAGAAGATC
>BMAO01017079.1:0-27199 GCA_019973975.1 Trichonephila clavata | reverse complement strand
TTAATTTTTTCTTTCGGTTCATCTATTGCAGGTTGTTTCTCCCATAGTTTCCCATAGCAGAAACTTACAACTGCTATCACTTTTCCTTTAATAATTTTTATTATATTTGCATTCATTCATATCTATTTTCTCTCAACTTGCTAATTTTCTCTCTTACATTGAAATATTTGTTTTTTGTTAATTTATTATTTACTTTGAGGCAAAATTGCAATTTGTTTAAAATTAACTAACTATAGTGAGAACATTCATTTGAAAAAACTATTTTTAATTTTTGGTTTTACTACTTTTCATACAGGGTTTATCCTCACTAAAAATATTGATATTGCTATAATAGATGAATTTATATTTTTAAAACTTAACCCGTGCGAAGAACGGGCATTTCAGCTAGTATAAAAAAGAAACGAGCCTTACAGTAGTCGCATACGATGTGTAACATCTGGCATGTTATCATGGTAAATTCGCAATAGCAACTTAAATCCTGAAAAAAAACGAATCTAATATGATTGGAAATAATTTTCTATTGAATAATTACACTCACTTCCAAAAGTTAAGCACGAAGAAAAAAAAAAAGGAAAAATATCAACAAATGCTGCTTTGATTGTCACAAAATTTGGCAATACATAAAACAAAATCAATAATTATATACAGAAATGAAAACAATATTAAATTTTTGTAAGTTATCCGATAATGCCATACTGGACACTTAAGCAGAATTATGTATAAAGTGAAAATAAACAGCATGAAATGAAAAAAGGACATTAGTAGGGTATGTGATCCCCCATCATCTGTATGCAAAGTTTACACCTTCTGACCATGCTATCCATTAGGTGGTCAACCCCCGCAGAATTAAGCAATCCCCATTCTTCTTGTAGAGCAGTTTCCAGCTCAATAAGAGTGGCTGGATGCGGGAAACGTGAAGATACAGCACGACCGAGAGCATCCCAAAGATTTTCAATGGGATTAAGGTCGGGCGAATATGCTGGCCACGCCATACGCGCAATTCCTTCCCTCTCCATGTAGTCATCGACGATGTCAGTCGATCAACGTGCGTTATCGTCCATTAAAACGAAAGTAGGGCCAACTGCTGCAGCGTACAATCTCACAATGGGTTCTAGGACTTCATCTCGATACCGGACATCCGTCACAGATCCACGTTTAAAGATGTGCAGGTCGGTGCGGTATCCTATGAAATCCCTGCCCACACCATAATGCTTCCGCCTCGAAATGCGTGATGTTCGGTGATGTTTGGGGGCTGATTGCGTGTTCCTTGTTTCCCCCATATCCTTATACGCTTGTCATCTGTCTCCAGAGCAAATCTTGACTCATCAGTAAACATGACATTGCCCCAGTCAGACACAGTCCAATTGCCATATTCCCGGCACCACTTTAATCGTGCCCCTCTTGATTGGACGGATAGAGGAACACAAACTCGAGGTACCCGGGCATACAGTCCATTCATATGTAATCTTCGGCGTAAAGTAGTAGCAGATATAGCCTTACCAATGGACACTGTAACCATAGATGTTACACGTGTGGAGGTTGCTCTGCGATTCCGCTTGGCTACAATAGCAATATATGGATCTTCCGCGGGGTTTGTAACCCTTGGGCGACCGCCTACGGGCCTTCGGACAATTGTCTGTGTGGTTTGGAATTGTTTCCATAAACGTGAAATTACAGAATGATGAACGCCGTAGAAAAGAGCAACATCTGTGATCCACTGTCCTGCTTCAATGCGCCCCACAGCCCGCCAGTGCTCAGAATCTTCCATTCGTTTTCTGGAAGTCATAGAATACAAATTGTAAGAAAGTTTTAAACACCTTCTATAAGCACTTACAATCAACTTCTGTAACCCTTTATAAAGATGGCTTCTTATAAGACTGCCCTTTTTGCATATTTCTTGACATGAAAGCACGATTGGCGGTTACGTAACATATTTGCAAACTTCCATCTACCTCTGTAGCAAATTGCATCCTCTTCAATTCTGATTGGCTTCCGGAAATTAGCATTTTCCTCTCCTTGCTTATCTTTTGGAAATGAGTGTATATATTTAAGGAAAATTTTATTTAATTAACACAAGGAGTAATGCAATTTTTTATCAAAAATAATTATTGTTCAATTTGGGGAAGAGCGGTAATGATAATTTATGATAAATAAAATATGACACATATTCTTGTGTTTTGAAAGTATTTAAAAACCGTTGAAAGTTAGCGTCAATAGCAGTACCACTGTTAGTTGTCGAAACATTTCGATTGTGTTCATTTTGAGCTTGAATTCATCATTCAAAAAAGGCTATGAGTGGCTCGGCTTCAAGCAAACTGAAGTTAACTTTAAAATCACCACTCAAAATCATGGGAAGCGAGTGATAGTTTTTTTTAAAGAGCAGAACCCCCTTCAGTATATGGTAAAAGTAAAAAATGCAGGAAATCTTTAATTTTTGAACCGTTTGATTCGGAAAAATGCATACGACCCCCGAAATCACAGTTTGTCCATTTTCTAATAAGGATTCTACCGCACATATGTCCCCAAATATTCTGACTAACAATACCCAGTCCACTTGTTTGACGATAAGTAATATCCATATGTCGAGCCACAACATGTGAGTTGTTCTGTTTACGATAGATCGCAACACCAGCTGCTCTGTGGCCCGGTCGTTTAAATTGTACGCAGCAATCGAAGTTAAGTATCGAAACACGTTCGTCATTATATAACCACGACTCTGCCTAAAGGACTTAGCAACTTCTCTGATCCTAAAGTGAGAAAACAAAAACAACGATCCTACGGTTTAGACCGCAGGGGATGGGGAGGAGCCCCTCCCGAATGAAGGAGAAAAAACAGAACTTCACTGAATAGCGCGCGCTTCCGTAACTTCCTGTTACGCATTTCCGTCCCTTTTCACAAAATCACTCCCACAAATCTCCAGCAATCGAGAGGAAAGATGTTACACATCAAAAAATGTTCATTAATACAGTTTTTCAAAATTACGGTTCCCAACGTAATCAGTATCCTTAGGCAATTTATCATTTAAAAATTAGCAAAACACAATTTTGTTTTAGTTTATTTCAATTAATATAATTTTTAAGATATTCAAGCATGAACATTGTGCTACAGTTCATAGCACATCTCACTTGTTCTTTTCTGCAAGAAAGGGTTTCATGTTAAAAGTTGACTTTAAATCAGTTATTAATCAAAAATTCTTTTGTAGTGCCGCATAAATTATTTATCTTTCTTTTTCAACGTCAAATTTAAATTATTTTTGTAATTTTATACAACTGATGTATTTAGATATTTTCAACATTTCGACTAAAAGAATTTCTGTTAAGATAAGCAATTTAAAATCCTATTTTAATTGATGTGGAGCACATAGGAATTTTTCAGGGGGGGGGAGTCGAAAGCCCACCATTCTTGTATCATTCCCCAATCTTGTACCCCACCGCCAAACATATTCTTTGGATTGTATCGATTATCGGGAAAAAAACAGTAAAAATTAAATAATTTGATGCATAATTAGCATGAATTAATAAAATAAATTATTAATAACAAATTAAAATACTAGTAATCACAAGAATTTATGTAGGTTTTTTCTCAAAACTTAAACAACAAAGAAAATTTATTATAGAAGCAACAAGTCATAGAAGAAAAAAAAACTCATATTAATCGACAATTACAAAAAGGAATAGTTCCGTTCTGAAAATAAGATGGTATGCATTTCTGTTTTGAAAGGGAAGAGAAAAGAAATTAATTGTTTCATTTATTAGAACTAAAATTTTTGTTAACTATATATTTAAGATTTTAGACAGTCGAGGAAAAAAATAAACGAAAGGCGCTGGGGGAAGGGAGTTGGGCCCCCTAGGCACTTTCCTTGAGTGATCCACTGATTTCGATGCTATGTGTTATATACTTATATTATACTGCTGTTTGTAAAATATGCAACACCATGAAGGAATCATCAGATTAAAATGAAATTTAATGCACAAACGATTTGTATTAGTACAATTAAATGACGAAATTTTCAAAGCAAAAAAACAGTATGTCCGAAATCAGTATTTGGTGTAGCAGTCAAACAGATTTTGAATGTCAGCTTGTGGAAGAGAATGCCATATTACTTGTAGGCGCAACAAAAGCTCGTCTTTTGAAGTTGCAGGACGCGGATCAAGAACGAGACGCCCACCAACCAAATTCCACACGTACTCAATAGGCGACATATCCGGCGAATAAGCAGGTCAAGGAAGAAGCTGCATGTGTTGGCTGAACAGAAGACTGGAACAGACTTTGCAACATGTGGGCATGCATTACCCTGCTGAAAGATAGATCCAGGGATGCCTAGAAGAAAAGGAAAAACTTCGGGCTGTAGCGCTTCACGGACGTACCTGTTGCTATTGAGATTACCCTCAATTATTTGTTAATTGGACGTCCATGATACGAAATAACCATCCCAAACCATAACTCCGGGTATTAGGCCTCTATGTCGTTCGATAACGCAGTCTGGAAGGCAACGTTCACCGGCATAGCATCTAACACGAATGAGGACATCATGGTCCCACAAATTGAAGATTGAATCATCTGAAAACACAATTTGTCGCCAATCAGCTTGCCGAGCTCTGTGCTCATAGCACCGTGCAGGGAGTCATGGTTTAAGTATTTTCCGAAGTATGATCTGGTGCGGTCAAGAACCGGGAGAGTGACCTCTTCGGTTCACTTTTGCGTTTCAGATCATCCCCCCCCCTTCTAACTCTTTTCCCGGCTACCACATGAAAGCACGGGAGCAACTCTTTCTGCGCTCTCTCAATTGTTTCTTTATCCCCGTCTCTCCTTTTACGTAAGTTTTTCCGGGATTTTTTCCTGGAAATGGCTTACTTTAACCCCTTGCCTCTCGCTCCCGTCAAATTCACGGGGTGAAATTTCCCTCTCTATTCCTCGTGCCCGTGATATTTCCGGGCTGGAGTGTTAAAAAGTAACTTGTCATAAAAGCTTGAAACAATCTATTTCTTAAGCCCGGAATATTGTTTTTTTTTCTTAATCTATACACCAGATGGCAGCACCAGATTATTTTTAACGTGTTTAGCGATAATTATTTATTTTTTTTAAAAATAATATCAGCACAACAAACATATAAATTAGCGATACGGTTTTTTAGTCTTAGGTCAAGTACTCAGATGCGCTCTTCGTAAAAACACGTGGGTAAAAATTCTGGAAAAAAACTGATAAAAAAATAAGTATATTTTTTTAATATTGTACATATTATACAGTTAGTCAGGAAGTATATCGGATTGTACTTTTAATATTTTTTTGTCACTGAACTACAGTAAAATATCGGAGCAGTAGACATTGTAGACCAATATATAGGAGATTACTGAATTGCTCGAAAACGAGGTAAGAAGTACTATAAGAAAATATTTTTTATTTGTTAGATCAAACTATTGTGAACTAGTACCTTAGTTATAGAAAAAAGGAGGCAAAAAATCACATTTGGTATTCGTTTATCTTTAGTAGATGCACTTATTGAAAGGTATTCTATATCAGAAACCACTGCAAAAAGAGTTCGGCCGAATTTGAAGAATAACCCCAACCATTTTGATTAAAAGACATTTTATTAGACAGATACCTCCTACTGATAAGAAGTGGCAACCATCAAGAGAATGCAAAATTTGTTGTTCAAAAGAGATGAAAACAATAAGAAATGCAGAAAGGAAACTCGGTACTACTGTCCAGTTTGTGATTTTGGCCTTTACATCTCATGTTTTGAAACTTATCTCACAAAAAAAATTATTAATATTTATTTATATTATGCAAAAGTGTAATAAAATTCATTTATGTTTAAAAACACATGTTTTTAAAAAATTTCTCTTTGCTGGAAAACTAACATTTAGCAGTTTTAACCCTAAATGTTTGCTTTATTTAAAAAATTAAATTTCGTATTTCAAGCTAAAAATTAATCCAAAAATTAAAAATGAATGCATATATTGAACATATACTTATAGTTTTATATAATTTTCTTGAATAAAAAAAATAGACACTTTTAGGACCGTTTTCTTCAAAATTATCCGATTGGGTTAATTCTGCTGGGTCTTCCTATACTGCTGTTTCATAGTTATTTATTTGTAAATGACTTCATTCACTACTCTAAAAAATTTTTCTTTCCCACGCGAGCTGACTCGACGCCCGTTCCCAAATCCCATGCAATTCACTCCCAATCCCTTTTTTATGGCATTTGTGTAAGTTGGTTCCACATAAAATCTTTTTCTTTTTCTTTAACCCCAATGGTCATATACTTTTTAATCTGGAATTTCTACAACAACAGTTGTCTGAATATCCTTTCGTCTCGGCAGTTCGAAAATTTACTGAACGTTCCATTCATTTCCAGGCTCACCGGCAGGATAAGAGGTTCTGTCCACTCAAATTTCTGGGAGGTTCTGCCCACCCAGAAAAAACTGCCAGCGAACGTATTGCGTCCACCCGCTATTTTTACTAGCAGCCTTTATGCCACTGCCCATTTAAAATTTTCGTACACACTTCATTAATTATTACTTCTAAAAATTTTACTTTATGCAATATTATTTTCTGTTAAAGCTTTTCATAAATTCAGATGAGGAGGAAAATCCCCTTCGGTGATAGGATCTCCGTAATTTTCACGCTACTTGCCACTTGTTGCCGTTATACAAGGGGTGAAATTCTGTTTTTTATTAGTTATTTCTTACATATATGAATTTTGTTCAGACATGACAGAAAATATTCAAAGTACAACAGAGATCTTTTAACTACCTCTTTTGAAACCCAACACGGTATTCGATTACTTAAACCATACAACTCAACACATAAGCACCTAGAAAACTGGTGTCACTGTTTGTAAGTATCATGACTTACCATTTTATAAATAGGAGGCTCTGTTTCCATATACTGTCGATCTGTACATGCGGTTAGTTTGCATTTAAACATTTTTTTGTTGCAGTGTTAACTAAATTTTGGTTCCATTCTGCTATAATGCTAATCAGTGGTGCACACAAGGGAGGTGTCCTGGTGGTCCGGACCCTCCCCAAAGCCCTAGATTTTTCTTAGATTGATGATAATCCTATTTATATATAACGTAAAATTTAAGTTCTTGTATTTAACAATTTATTTTATTAATTAATGATGCTAATTATTCATTCAATAATTTATTTTTTACTGTTTTCTGTTAACAAAATCGACAAAATTAGACGAATACATAGGTGTTGTCTTGAGGTATGACACGAATTGGGGAACTTTCGACCATGGACACGTCCCCTTGAAAGATTTTTGTATGCGCTACTGATGATGATAATCCGAAGATCCAAATAATCCCATTTCACAGATAAATCACAGTTGTCTTGGTGTCGCGGCTGCGAATAAAATTAAACCAGGTTTGGGAAAGATTTGCCTAAGCGGACATTTTCCAACAGATCAGATGGGTTAAACTTTCGATCGCCTCCATGTATCAACGTGACATCGCGGACCCCCAAGATTTGAAACATCCCCAACTTAATATTCTTGATAGAAATATAAGTTCTAGTAGAAGTTTTTCATCGGGGACGATTTAGTGACCAAGTCACTAGGGCAGTTTACTTAGCAGGGCCACTTTTCCAATTAGGCACGATAGGCATGTGCCTAGAGAGTGAGAACCTTTCATTTATATTTTTATATATAAGAGAGAAGATTAATTAAATATATAAACTACTTTAAAAAGAAAGGTAATTTTTCTAGTTGAAATTCTTTATAACATTAAATTTATCTCAGCTGACGCGAAAATTTTTCCTGTTTTATTTCTTAGACATTAATAACGTTACAGACACTAGTACAAATTTAATGAACATAGATTTATAAAAACCACATTTAACTTCAATTTTTTCTATGTTAAGCTTTATTAGCAGAAACTAAAGTGCGAGAAAATGTTTACATTTTATTGATTTCAATAAAATGCTTCTCGAATGAATAAGTTTTAATTTATTTTAATAGTGCATAAAATATATATTAAAGATCAAACTAAACTTTATATAAATACTCCACGATTTTTATAATAATTAGGTTGTATAATTCAATCACATTTTATGCAGAAAATTTTTGTGAGTATTCTTTGATGCGTGTGGAAATATGAAAATGGCAAATTTTCTCCGAAAAAAAAGTAAAATTTCTTCTAGAATAAAGAAAAAAATATATCACAGTGTTACATTAAACATAGGGCCGTGGGTAGCCTAGTGGTTAGAGCATCTGTCTCCAGATCGGCGGGCCTGGGTTCGATGCCAGATGCCACTAAATAACAACGAGTATAGACGGAGTACGTGCTCGTTAAATCAGTGGGTCCGAAAGTCTAGTGGGCGGTCACAGCAGAAACCACAAGAGCAGGGGGCTGGAGAATATTTCCCTCCCCTTCAGAGCCATGCCAAAATTGTGGAGGTGGAGATAGGTGGTGTCGCCATCTATCGTTAAGAAGTCCAACCTGTCTCACAGGCAACTTTCATTTCTTACTTGCGGGAAGGACACGACAACAACATTAAACATATACTCAAGAACTAAAACATTATGACCACCCCTACATTTTGCAATGAACTGGCCTGGATGATGTGGAAGTTACGTGATCAGGTGGAAGGGGTATTTAACTGCTGCTGGAGAGTCTAAAGAATCATTCTTTCACTTACTTCTGTGTGTGATGGGAAAGGCTGCGGAACTAAGTGACTTTGATAGAGGGCAGATTGTAATGGCTCGAAGGCTCGGAATAATTATTTCCGAAACTGCACCATTCGTGGGTTGTTCGCGATCTACAGTTGTTAGTACTTATACAAAGCGGATGAATGACGCGGCAAACAACAGTACACGACATGGTGTTGGACGTCTACACCCTATCAAAGAAAACGGTCGTCGAAGACTGTCTCGGAAGGTGAAGCAAAACCGGAACCAGATAGTGGCTCAGCTGACAGCCCAATACAATGCAGGGCCAAGAAGAATAGTATCGGAGCACACTGTTCAGCGGACACTGTTGGATATGGGGCTACGCAGCAAGCGTCCCACTCGTGTGTCTTTGCTGACCAAGCGTCATCGCCAACTGCGCTGGGCCCGGGAACATCGCGACTGTTCCATGGATCAGTGGGAGAGAGTTGCCTGGTCAGATGAATCACGGTTTGTCATTCATCACGCCGATGGACGTGTCGGGATACGCCGTCATCCAAGCGAACAGTCGCTCCCTCAATGTACAGTAGTTCATACACAGGCCGGTGGTGGTGGTATTATGCTTTGGGGGAAGTTCTCTTGGGCGTCTCTGGGACCCGTGGTTGTGGTGGAGCAGATCATGAATGCTACAGGGTATCTGAACATCAATTCGAACCAGTTGCACCCTTACATGGCCTCTGTTTTTCCAGCGGGAAATGGAATTTTCCAACAGAACAACGCCCCGTATCCCAAGACTAAAAAATTGTGTTGGATTGGTTCCAGGAACATGATGCTGAATTCCAGTTAATGTCCTGGCCACCTAACTCGCCGGATCTCAATCCGATAGAACAGATTTGGGATGTCATGGGACGGCAGTTCAGAGTTCAAAGACTACCAATTCGCAATGTCTCGGATTTGCGTGACCGTTGCTTAAACATCTGGTACAATATGTCTACGGCCATATACCAAGGACTTGTGGCATCCATGCCAAGGCGGGTTGAAGCTGTGCTGCGCGCCAAAGGTGGGCCAACTCGTTACTGACAGGTAGTCATAAGGCTCCTGAAAGTATATATACTTGTGTGTGTGTGTAATATGTGTTGCTTAGGAAATAGATGGCGCTGTTTCTTTAACGGACGGACAGTAATGTCCAGCAGAGAGAGGTTTAACTGGAAATAGAAGTTTTGTGTTTGATTGATGCATGCGATAGATTAGCCTCAGTAAATGTAAAACAAAAGTGTTACAGAATATAATATCGGCAGTGATACAATTAAAAAAAGAACAACTTGTCTTTAAAACAGAAACTATTTTAATATTGTTCCTTTCATTTAGAATATCTTTGAATATAAATCAGCTTTTAAAACTCTGGGCATTGAGTTCACCAGTTTATTTTATTTCTGCTTCCTCATTCCTACATTCTTTCATGATCACAATTAACTTTACAGAAACAGTGAGTGAGTGAATATTAACGTCGCACTGATTAGCAACACGAGGGCTTTTGGCGACGGTCCGCGTAATTTTGAACCATGGTCAAGTGACGTGGACGACACCTGAGCTGGCACCGCCTCTCCTAACTACCACACCAATGGGAGGACGTTTGAGCTCTCGACAGATTTAATGTGCATAGCACCCCTACACGGCGGGTCCTTAGTGGCACTGGGATCGAACTCATGACACGCTAGCCATGATCCGATGCCTAGACCACTCGTCTACCGCGTCCACAACTTTACAGAAACATGGTTGCTGCAGATTTTTAAATTTATATTGGTAATGGAAGTACTGTCTTTTGTGAAATATTTAAATAAAAATTAATGCGGGAAAATTTTGATAGTAATAATTTAAAAGTTTAAAATAACATTTTAAATACATAATTATGCCATCAAAAAGAATAGAACTACCTTGTTTTAATACAGACTAGAACTTCGACTTTTGATATTAGTTCTTAATGACTATTTGCAGTTACCACTTCACCTCTTGAACTTTGAATAAGGAAAAAGTTTTCTTTATTCCCTTGCGGATTTAAAAATGGATTCGGATAATGATTCCAAAAAAAAAAAATTAATATGTTGTTTCAAGGATTAGATAACTATGGAAAACTGTACCAAATAATTTTGATCAAATAAAGGAAACCTGGGAAGATGTTCTAGATCCAAATCAAAACATAAACCAAACAATTATTACAAATCAAAAGCAATAAAAATGAAGGAGGTTTGGTAAAAACACAGAAGGAATTATTCTTAACTTTTTAATAGTAAAGCACGAAATGAGTAGTTTATATTGCTTCCTTTGAAGGGTAAAAAAATAATAAAGATATTATTAAAAAAAGGTTTCCGGATTTGTACCCTAAATATATTTATTTGGAGATAGCAATACACATTCCTTCCAGTCCCCATAGAGGGCGCAGTGCATCAAAGGGAAATTGCTGGTATTTCTACCAAAGAGAGAATATTTCATAACTTATTTAGAACTTTTTTTAGCCCAGTCATCTTAGTCAAAAAAAGGGTCAACTGCGGAATGAGAGATAATAAGCTGAAAACTTCTATAGACCTTTATTTTGTCACTCTAAATGTTGTCTCAAAGGTCTCATAAAATCTCCTGTCCGCGTCTTAAGATATTCAAGGTCAAAGGTCAAGAAAATTGGGTTTTTTGCAAATATCTCGTTTTCTATGTCTTAAATGCTATTTACATTAATTATAAATATTGTAGAGTATAAAGTGTTCTATAACTTTAATTGAAACATTTTTTTATACATCAAACCGTTTTTGAGATAGAGAGCGCTAAACACGGAACACTTAACTATCTGCAGCAGGGGTGGCCAACCCGCGGCACGCGGGAGTCGTAACTGAGGCACGCGAAGACTTATTGAAAAACTAATAAAATTTTATGAAAATATTACTGAATAAATTGAATTACAATAGAAAATTGCCATGAAGAGAATATGTAAAAAACCAGAAATTTTCAGCGTTAAATTTTAAAGGCGCTAAGCAAGATTTTTTTTTTCCTTCAGTATAGCGCCAAAAATGCTCCAAAACTTACAAATTTACAGCATTTACGTTCCGAGAAGAGTGTTGAGTAACGTGAGACTAAAAACACAAAATTCTCTCTCTCTCTCACAGACGATCGAATCTGCCCAAAAAGTCACCCTCTCTCGGGGCGGTTAATTTTTATTATCTCGGATTTCCGTTCGAATTTCAGCTTCCAATTGCAGTACTGAAATTTAGAGCTATTGGCTGTCAGATAAAAAGGTTTTTCTGTAGGTGTTGGCTATTTACGATTTTTTTCTGTAATGTCAAGAGGTAATTCTGCAATCTGTCAGGAGAGCAGTTGTTGATGCGGTAGAAGTAATTCTATCTGCAGAAAGTAGCCGCTTTATAAAGCAGAGGGAGTGTGAACTTGCACATCCATGTCTAATCAGATTACTTGGAGTTGGAGTTTAGAAAATTTGTAGCGTAACATCGGCAAATTGTTTCTAGCTGTCAGACACGGTTGATTTTAAACTCTGTTTAGCAAGACCTTAAGCTTTTTTCCTTTTCTAAAATTGTTTTTAGATTTCAGTGTTAGGGCGCGTAGTTGTTAAAAATTTTTTAAATATGTTTATGAATAAACTTTCGACATCGAAAAGAAATTATGAAAAGGATATTGCAGCACGTGATTTTAAAATTGTCTTGGAAGAACAATACTTATTTACACATCAAAATGCTTCTAAGCCTGTTTTTTTTATATATAGAATTTGAGTAGCAGCTCCAAGAAAATTTAACTTGGCCCGCCATTTCAAAAAACTGCATAGTGATTTCAACAGCAAATATCCTGTTGGATCAAATTTGTGAACGGAATTCATAAATAAAAAAAAGAAATCTTTAGCCGGCTAACAATCTTTGTTCCAGAAGAGAAATGACGAAATGGAAACCATGGTGAAGGCTTCTTATGAACTTTCTTTGTTGTTAGCCCGCAAGAAAAAACCATATTCCGACGGAGAGGAGATAATAAAAAGGAGCCTTTTCATTTTCGCCCAAAATGTCGGTGATCTTAATGTCAAAAATATGGTTGATAAAATAGCTTTGTCCAGAAATACCGTCATGCGTCGTATAGATGACATGGGCCAGGGTGTTGGAACGCAAATTGTCTCTGGACTTTAAAATTGCAAATATTTTTCATTAACTTTTAAGGGGTCTAAGGGGTGTTAAAAATTTTTTTTTTCGAATTTTCGAAAAAAATATATCTTGTTCTTCATTTTTTTCTGAACATTTTGATACTAACCACGTGTCAATACTCTAAAAACTTCGAAAGTTATTCAAAAAATTGCAAACAGCAATTTAGTCATAACAACTTTTAAATGGACACATGCCACGCCCATTTATTTTTAAATTCATGCATACCATTTATTTTTTTTGTTTTTAATAAGCCTCATGAAATATTTTAAGCGCTTGAGTTGATCAGAAGGAAGCCTGCAACTCAACACATTCATTCTGCTGTGTTTTGATTCTCTTGTGTTTACTTTAGTACACGTTTTTTTTAAACGCTTATCTAAAGCGAAGATTTTTGTTGTTTTATTTTGAAAAAATCGTTGGGCAATGTGCCCCAGGAAAAGATTTAGTGGAAATAAACATTTAAAGGTAAGTGACTCACATGTTACAGATATTAAACATACGAAGAAGTGTGTAGAAATGAAAAGTACAAGTAAGTGTGCCGAAATGAAAAATGCTTCTAGTAAAAAACTTTCAGGAATTCTGACTTCATTAAAGTCAAATCTTGTTAAGGTAAGTGAAAACTTCAAAGAATATCGTATTTTTTGATTTTATTTAAACCTTTAGCTCTATTTTGTCAGTATCATGCTGTTTAAAATGTCATAAACCATTAACAATTAATGAAAAATCCACTCGTGGTTTATGTTCGAATTTTGAAATACATTGTAAAAAATGTGGGAGTATTTGTACTTTTTCAAGCTGTGAAAACATTGGGAATAAAAATAATGCTCCAGAAATTAACAGATGATCTATTTTAGCAATGGGATGCATAGGTCAAGGTTTAGAGTCATTAAAAACCTTTTGTTCTGTAATGAGTCTTCCTAATCCTGTTGAACAAAAATCATATGATGTTATTAATAATAAACTTTCACTTGTTATGAAGGAAGTCGCCGAAGAAAGCATGAACAGGGCAGCTGTCGAAGAAAATTCTTCGTTACCTGATAACATTTTAACGGTAAGTGGTGATGGGACCTGGAAGACGAGAGGACATTCATCGTTGATTGGAGTATGTACTCTAATAGGGAGCGAAACAGGTAAGGTTTTGGATCGGGAAGTGTTGTCCTCATTTTGCAAATGAAGCGACAGTTATAAAGGGGTAAAGTTTGGTATCAAGTACAATAAATTGCAAAGAGCGCATAAGATTTCATGTAGAAAAAATTATTCTGGCTCTGCTGGTAAGATGGAGGTTGACGGGATGTTGAGGATTTTTAATCGATCAGAAAAGCTTCATGACCTGAAATATTCGAACTACATAGTAGATGGCGACACAAAAACATTCAATGCCCTTTCTGAAAACAATCCATACGGCTATGACCATCTTATTCAGAAAATAGAATGTGTAGGCCATGTGCAAAAGAGAATGGGTACAAGACTTAGGAAGCTTAAATTAGTATATGGTAAGAAGAAATTATCTGATGGTAAAACTATAGGCGGTAAAGGTAGGTTAACTGATAGTTTAATTGATAAGCTTGCGCATTACTATGGTAATGCTATTCGATGCAATTCTACTAGTGTAAAGGAAATGCGGAAAGCCATTTGGGCTGTTCGGGGTCATTCTTGCAGCACCGATGATGAACCGATGCACTGATTTTGTCCTACAAATCCAAATACATAGTGTAAGTATAATGCCGCAATTAATAATAATTTACAAAATTATAAACACAAACCCTCAGTTGCAAAAGCTGTTCGAGATGTAATTAAGCCTGTATTTGCAGACTTATCTCATCTGGCACTCCTGAAGAAATGCTTAGGAGGTAAGACACAGAATCCTAATGAAAGTTTAAATTCATTAATCTGGAAGTTTTGTCCGATGACGATTGATTCTATCCTTCAGATTGCAGAGATTGCTGCAAATCTAGCAACCAGCATTTTTAATGATGGAAATCAAATACTTATTACTATTTTAGAGAAATTTGGCTTAAAAATTAACAAAAATGTTTGTGTGTTCCTGGCTGAACGTGACAATCGTCGAATCTTTACGTCAAGAAAGAGGAGCTCAACGTCATCGTTTGAATCTCGCAGAGATTAAAAAAATTAAAAAGAGTACAGAAATTGAGCTGTTTGGGCAACAGGAAGGCATATCCTATGATCCTGGAGCATTTTAACATGTAAGTTTTAAAATTTATTTTCTCAAATTCAATTTAAAACTTTAAAGCCTTTTTTCTCAGTTTGTGTTTTTTTCACTTACGCGCATTGCGTTTCAAAAACTATCATACTTTGATGCATAAAACTTTACAGAATTATAAACTCTATCATAATCTTTAAATCCTAGCTATTTATAGTATTACATATTTGTAATTTTTTGAAAAATTTTAAAAAAAATAAATTTTTTGAAAAAAATTTTAAAAATGTACTTTTTTTATTTTTTAAAAATATTATTTTTTATTCTTTTTATATCTAATCGCTACCATCTAATAAGGATATATTTGACTTTATAAATCAACTTATTGCTAGTAATTAGAATTATTATTTCAGAAAATATCATGCGCGTCGTAAAACTTACTATTTGTTTCTTACAAAAATTTTTCTTATATTTATGTGCTTATTATTTTTAAAATTATGATTATATTTTAGACATTTTATACTTTTTTGAAGCTTTATTCCTTTATAAAAAATGTGTAAAAGAATCAAATTATTTCATTTTAACCTCAAAGAATTATTTCTAGTCGAAAATTGTTCATATTTTGTGCTCTCGAAACATTTTTAACACCCCTGAGACCCCTTAATGAAAGCTGTGATATCACTGACAATGCGCAGTTAAGCATCTTTGTGCGTTACACGAACAAAAATTTTGATACTGTGAAAGAACTTCTTGATTTGCGCCAACTAGTTTTAACTACAGATGAAGATATTTTTAAGGAATTTAAAAATGCAATCGCGAAGTTAACAAAGTAGAATGGGCAAAACTAGGCAATGTTTGCACAAATGGAGCGCCTTACATGGTTGGCAGATGAAAAGGTTTTGTTGTATTGCTTGAAAATCATTTGGGAAGAAAAGTTTTCAAGTATCATTGTATTATTCATCAAGAAGCTCTTTGTGCCAAGGACTTAAACTTGTCTTTCGTTGTCGACCCCGTGGTACGCTGTATCAACAAATTACGAGCTCGTGCTCTGAATCGACGAAGATTTCGTACGCTTTTCCCCGAAGAAACGGAAGAAAATGGCAAGTTACTCCTTCAGTGTAGTGTGCGCTGGCTTTCCAAAGGAAGTTTACTTGCGATATTTTGAAGTTACATGGAATGTGACTTAGAATATCTGGAAGAAAACGATGAACTGCCCAGTGAATGCTCGCTCCTCAGGAGGGAAAATTGGCTGTGTGATTTAGCTTTTGTTACCGATATAATGGAACATTTAAACAATTTAAATTTAAGATTACAGGGAAGAAATTGTATTTTTCCTACCCTAGTTGGTCATATATCTTCTTTTGTGAACAAATTTTGCTTTTTTGTCTGGATTTTGGAGAGAAAAAATTATTTCATTTCCCATTCATGCAGGAATTATCTACCAAAGTTAGTATTGTTCCGAACTATGATAGATTTAAAAATTTAATATCAATCTTTTAGGATTCTTTCATTGCCAGGTTTGAGGGTTTTAAAGATGATAAAGAAATACTGAACTTTTCACAAATCCTTTTTCGATTTCTCTTCACGACATTAATTGTTACCCACCTCAGGTGCAAATTGAAATAATTGACCTATAACACCATATTACTCTGAAAAGCAAATACAAGGAAATTATTTTTACCGCAAATGATCCGAATTACATCGAATTTTAGAAATTTGTGCCACCAAATAATTTTCCAAATTTACTTGATTTAGCGGTTAGATATTGTTGTAGGTTTGGTTCATCATATGTTTGTGAAGAAATTTTTTCTGTTATGAACGTAATTAAATCAAAATATCGCTCTAAATTTACTGATATGCCCCTAAAACACCTAATTTTGTTGGCATATTCTCGAACTATATAATCCAAATATAGATGATTTAATAAAAAAAACTACAAATTCAAAAGCCACTTTAAGAAAAAGTACTGACTGCTTATTAATCATTTAAAATTAAATGTTTCAAGTTGAGTATTTTTATTTTGTACCTTAGCTAACTCTCTCTCTCTCTCTGATTGATCCTGTAAAAATTTATCAACAATAAAATATGGACAAGTTCTACCGTAAAGCTTACTATAGGGGCACTGCAGTCGTTAGTACCCTTTTCTTCTTACGGTTAATGCAAAAGCGCCATTGCTTTGAGCTACAAAATTAAAAAGGTATTTTAGAAAAGATTCTGAAAGAAATAACATAAAATTCCGAATGTGAAATCTACAGATCATCTCGTATCCATATAGTTCAAAAAAAAGTTTCAAAAACTTGCATTAGAACTCTAAAAAACTCAGTTGAATTTCGGTGTTTTCCCATAGATTAACATTACACCGGAATTAAATGAGGGTTCCACTCAATGTTGTTGTTTACAAAGTAGAACTCGTCCATAAATTTCTTCTTTTATTTTATTTGTTATACCATTTTTTTTTTTTTTACATTTTCACTACATAGAACTTGCATTTAAAAGTATATTTTTGGTGTAAATAACCCATAATAAGCCTATAAGTTACATTTTTCCCCTTTTGTATATTTTTTAGTTTGGTGGAAATGTTGGAAGTGGCACCCATAATTTTTTTTATCAGATTGTGGCACACTTCCCAAAAAGGTTGGCCACCCCTGATCTACAGCATAACACAAGGTCAACCATTAGTCACATGATATAATACGTCGTTTAAAGTCTATAAAACTTAAAAAAATATATATAGTTACAAAGATTTGGCATTTTTTATTAATTATTGCATTACATTTATTAACAGTTTTCTTTAATCAAGTATATTTTTTTAATAATCCTCATCTGTTCGTAGAATATTTCATCGTTTCCTGGTGGAATGGCTTTCTGGAACAGCTCACTAAATATAATAAGGATTTTTCTACTTCTCAGGTTATGTTTCTTCCTTTTATTGATCATCTTGCCAGTAACGTTGACACAATTTATACTACTTTACATTGTGCTGCAAATATTGCCAAAAAACGTGTTTAATTACTTTTGATCAAACTCTCTACTTTAAAGCTCGGGAAATAGTTGCTGCATTAGATGCTAACTCAGAATTTTTTAAGATTGTTGTTAAATTAGGAGGATTTCATATGCTTATGTCCTTTCTTGGATCCATAGGATATATAATGGACGGAAGTGAACTCAAAGAAGCTCTAGGTAAAATATATACCACAAATTCAGTTGATAAAATGTTGAATAGTCACGCTTATTCAAGAAGTATCAGAGGTTATACATTATTACGACTTTCATTATCAAAGATGATCTTCGAAGACATTAAAATTGAAGATTGTGTGTTAAATGAGTTAACTGAACAAATCATTTGCCGAAATGTTTCCTATGAAGGTGTTGAAGAGTGTGTAGGTAACTCAAACTTATTTATTGATCCATTTCAGAATAAACTGAATGAATTAAAAGCTCGATGTTCTACATCACAATTATGGGTACAATATTTCGAAATTGTATCAATAGCCCTCGACTTCATTCGCGCTGAAAGACTGGACTTTTCAAAAAACATCTTAAAGCTGTACGAAGAATGCTGCTGTATTTTCATGCTAGTGGTCATTTTTGGCATGCGAAGTCTGCACATTTATATCTTCATGATATGATTGATTTCTAAAATACAATGGATGGACAGACTTTTAAGAACTTTTAAAATGGATTCTTCACCGTGAAACGAACAGAGAAATTTAATTCTGGTTCGTGAAAAGATATGGTTATCGAACCGAGTGTAATGAAATCTATGAAGACGGAGTATCTCGCGGTCGAAGTACGCAAGAAAGTGTTTTATGTAAATGTGCGTTTGCTATGTACGCTACAAATACAATTTGTGAGGAGATGGAGAAGTTTTTTACCATTTCTTTAAACTCTACTGAACAACACGTTAATGCTAAGGATTCAAGAGTAAAAAGAGATAATACTGATGTAAGTAAACCATTTTAATGGATTGCGCTTCATAATCTCTTTCTAAATAAGCAACAATTGGTATCTTTAGCTTCTGTAATGGTTGGGAATGATCAAATTAATTGTCACAAAACCCATGAAATCGGATTAGAATCATTATGAAGATAACTGGTTAAAAATTTAATGAAATAAAGTTAAAACGATCCGATAAGGTTTTACCGCTTTCGATTGTCAACAAATCTGTCAAAATTAAAGGTTGCAGATTTTCAATTGATCTATTGTTACTCTTCCAAACAATAACTGAAAGCAAACAGCTTGAATGTAATATTCAAGAATATCTCCAATATGAACTAAGTCCATCTCCATCTCCTTTATTTGATAGTTAGGGCATGTGAAATGCCACGAAAGCGACATTATATGACAATATGACTCCTGTCGATTTCGACTTCGATGAAAATAATGTAACGTACAATATCGATGGTGGGTTTCTTCTGCATTGCGTCGTATGGAGTAAAGACGATACTTTTTCGATAATTTTTAATAAATACGTAAAATATTTACAAAAACATTATGATTCGAAAATTGCAGTTGTATTTGATGGATACTCGGACTATAGCAAAAACATAAAAGCAATGAGACAGCTAAGAACTGCTGCTTTATCAAAATCGAATGAAGTTTGTTTCGACGAAACAATGATCGTATCAATTTGCCAAAAGAAATTTTTGTCGAATTGATGTAATAAAAAATATTTTATTAACATGTTGATCGGAAAATTAGAATTTGTTGATATCACGACAAAACAGGTCAGAGATGATGCAGATGTTCTTATCGTAGAGTGAGTGAGTGAATATTAACTTCGCACTCTTTCCTTATCGTAGAAACAGCTATTGAAGAATCGGAGCATTACAGGACCGCCGTCATAGTAGAAGATATTCATTTGCTCGTCATTTTGATTGGACGTATTCAAGCACATTAAGAAGAAGTGTTCTTTATAAAAAGTTAGAAAATGGAATATTAAAATTTAAAAATACTCTTCCAAACGTTTTGATAAATATCCTCATTGAAAAAGCATATTTTATTTCTGCACGCGTTTAGTGGCTGTGACACAAAATCTGCATTTTTTTAAAAAATAGGGAAAAAAATTTCATTAGAATATTAGAGAATGTTCCGTATTTAGATCAACTAATTCAAGTATTCCAAGAAGAAAACTGTCCTGTACAAACATTATATGAAAATGGAGATGAGTTGCCGATATACAATGCTTCAAAATCTGAGAACAGTACTGATAATCTTCGTTACACTCAATTCATCAAGTCAACAAAGCTCAATAAACCCGTGCAGTTATCCAATTTGCCACCAACACATCAGCAGTGTATATTATCAAGTTCACATTTGGTTAGGGAATGATTTAGAACCCCAGGAATGTGGTTGGATTCTGCGGAATGAATTCTTGGAATCGATTACGACAATATTACCGCATGTGCTCCAGATGAATTACTCAATACAATATTTTGCAACTGCAAAAATGGTCGTGGTTCACGCTGTGGATGTAGGAAATCGGGGTTGCAATGTTCTTCAGCTTGTGTCCAGTATAATGGGCAAGTTTGCTCCTGTGCTTCACGACACGAGAGCTATCTCGATGAAGATTATACTTTTGATCTCGAAATCCTTCTCTAGATTTGCAGACAAATAGCCTTCACAACGAAAATAATGAGAATGAATTGGAAATTTTCGAGTGACCGGAAGACAATGAAGAAGAGGACGAAAGAAAAATAACATTCATGTTCATTTTATTATTAAAATTTTTGTGAAACCTCTTCACACATCCTAATTTTGATTGTAATATGTATATAAAACGATATTTCTAAATAAAAATATAATTAGAAATTACTTGCTTTACTTTTTTCACTACTTTTAATGTAATTAGTGTATATAATAATAGAATATAATTAAAAAACTAACATAAGCATATCTGTCAACAACATTTGAACTATGCGAACATTAAACTAAATACTTGCTGAATGAAAACTATTATTTATGTAATGTAATAATAAATAAAAATGCCAAATGTTTGTAATTATATATATTTTTAAGGTTTATAGACTTTAAACTGCGTATTATATCATGTGACTAATGGTTGACCTTACGTTATGCTGCAGATAGTTAAGTGCTCCGTGTTCAGCGCCCTCTATCTCAAAAAACGGTTTGATGTATAAAAAAAATATTTGAATTAAAGTTATAGAACACTTTATTCTCTACAATATTTATAATAAATGTAAATAGCATTAAAGCCATAGGAAACGAGATATTTGCAAAAAAAACCCGATTTTCTTGACCTTTGACCTTGAATATCTTAAGACGCGGACACGAGATTTTATGAGACTTTTGAGACAACATTTAGAGTGACAAAATAAAGGTCAATACAAGTTTTCAGCTTATTATCTCTCATTCCGCAGAGAAACCCTAATATGACTGGACTAATATTATTTTTCTGTTACTTGCATTTGTTCCTGTACTTGGTAAAAGTAATCGTGATTTTTATTTATTTGTATCGACGAATCTAACAATTTTCCTTGAAAAGAAATTTTTTTTAAGCTTATTGCTTCATCAGGAGTTTTGTCTTGGCAAGAAGCGGGACATTCACCTCCACAATTCCATCTTCAACTAAACCATTAGGAGTGGCTGTTAAATATTGCAGTTTTAGATGTATGAAAACAGTAAAATAAAAAAAAAACAGAGGATAGCTTTTTGTACAAAACGTATTTGTAGTTATTTTCAATCACAGACTCAAGCTTTCCTAAGAATAACGTAATTGTAAATAGTTTCTTGAATTTGCTGTAGATTCTTAGAGAACAGGACTCATTTGCAGGGTGGGGAACATCTCTGTTACACAATCCAGGGAAGAGTCATAAATTACCACCTTTCACCAATGAAACGCAGGGGAAATTTCATGTATCCTTCCCCAAGAAGGCGGAGTTACAAGTTTACTTTCCCCTCTTTCCAAATGTGCAATGCTGACTTTTTTAAGTACCGGCAAAAAAATTAGTTTAAAATTTTTAAAATATATGCGTTTGAAAGAGCATAAAAAAATAAAGGTTTCTCTCATTTTACTTTTTTTATCCAACAATTGAAAATATTTTTGGGATCGTTTTAATGCACTAGATGTAAAATTTTCAAATATTTAATAAATAATTTAAAATATTTAGAATTTTTTTTATAAAAAATCGAAAATAAGAGAAACATTGATTTTTTCTCTCGATCTTTTGGATGCTTTTTATTCCATACAATTAAAAGCAATACCTTAAACGTAAATAGAACTATAAGAAGCTCCAAAGGAACAATATTACGATCGGGATTTCGTGGTGGCGTGTCAACGGGAGCCTTAATTGATTAATTTCATTAAAAGTTAATTTTGTTTTCTTCAGTTGGTATAATTGTTTATCGGATTACTTTTCATGAATTATTATTATGAGGAAATAGTTTTCAAAGAAGCTTAACTACAGAAGAAATTTCAAAGAGACCTTCTGTATCAACTTAAATATCTAGGCTGTGGACAAAAAGAATTAATTCTTTGATAGAACTATATGTTATAGATAACTTTCTTTTTGATTAAAATTCTTAATTTATACTGATTTATAATTCAGAATGCATGAAGTCCTTTTTTACCCATAAATTGGGTGTTTCAAACAATAAACAAGGTCTTTTTCAAACGACATTACAAGATGTACGTTTTGGGTAGACAATCTGTTATAAAATATAATTTTAGTGAGCGACATAAAAATTTAGCAATCAATGAAGGATCGCAGTAAACGATAACAAAGAAACATTTTATACAGGCGTTTTTTTTATTAGGTACAGGATTGCTGCTACGATCTTTTCAAAGTATTTTATTTTTAATTCAAATTTAAAAATTTCTACTATATGCATGTAGTATCCACAAAAATGTAGATTCCTCTCTCAAAAAATTAATTATTATTTTTTTATAACCTGTTATTCGCGATATTGATGTTTTGCAGTTATTAAACTGCTGTTTGTAAGAAATGCTACACCATTAAAGAATCATCAGAATTAAATGAAATTTAATGCACAAAAGACTTATATTAGTATAAATAAATGACGAAATTTTCAAAGCAAAAAAACAATACTAAATATCTGAAATCAATATTTGGTGTAGCCATTACGCGCTGCAATAAGTGCTGCCATACGACGTGGTATGGAGTCAAACAGTTTTATGAATATCTGCTCGTGGAAGAGAATTCCATATTGCTTGTATACGCAGCAAAAGTTCGTCTTATGAAGATGCAGGACGTGGGTCACAAGCGAGAAGCCGACCAACCAAATCCCAAACGTGCTCAATGGGTGACATATCCGGCAAAAAAGCAGGCCAAGGAAGAAGTTGCATGTATTGGGCTGAACAGAAGTCTGGAACAGTCTTTGCAATATGTGGGCGTGCATTATCCTGCTTGTAGGAAGAGAGTGACTTCGGGCTGCAGCACTTCACGAACTTACCTGTTGCTATTGAGATTATCCTCAATTCCTAGCCAATTGGATCGTCCACATGATACGAAATCACACCCCAAATCATAATTCCAGGTGTTAGGCTACTATGTCGTTCGATAACAGAACAGCTGGAAGACAGCGTTCACCGGCATAGCGTCTAACACGAATGCGGCCATTATGGTCCCACAAACTGAAGCGTGATTCGTCTGAAAAGACAACTTGGTGCCAATCAGCTTGCCAGGCTCCGTGCACATGCCCATTGCAGACGCAGCCATCGATGGCTTGTCGTGAGGAGGATCCTGTATAAAGGCACTCTTGCAAGCAATACACGGTGCAGCAGACATCAACGAATTAATGAAGCCGACATTAGTACACCTGTAGCAATAGACCAAAGTGCTGCCAACTGCTGAAGGAAGCTGTACGGTCATTCAACGGCATGTGGAGCAGCAGTTGATAGTCGCGTTTTTGATGTCATCTCCGTCGTCCACTGCCAGTTTTTTGAGTTGTTCGGTGCTCATCGGTCCACTGCCTCTAGAACCCGTATCATTGTGGAACTGTTCCGCTGCACACGAGGTCCTATTGCGCGATAAGAAAATCCACCTTGTCGAAGGCCGATAATCCTCCCCCTTTCAAACTCCATAATTTGTTGAAATTTCTCCTTATTTCGTCGTGGAGCATGCTTAGGTTTCACTAAACGTTCGCCCCTAACAAACAATCATTAACTATTTTCAACGTCCCGCTACATCCATCTATTTATGCGCTTTCAGTATAGTTCTGAGAGCACTGCGCACGCCACACAAGCTCAGTGGCTTACGAAACTTTACTATTTTACGTAGCATCCTATAATTCATATTTGCTGCAAAGTTCATTTAATTCTAATGATTCCTTCGTGGTGTCGTATTTTTTACAAACAGCAGTGTATATAGGAACATATCGAGATATATTCGTGCCCCACTATTTAGCAGAATTAATAACTTCATATATTTGCGAAGAATTGAATTTCATTAAATCTTTGCAATCTAATTTTAAAGGGCAGCGTTTATTTTGTATGGACTATATAAACGATATATACTTACTCATGGACAAAAAAATTAAAGTCAGGCTTAAGTATGTCGATAAAATCGGTGAGTAAATTCTGATTAATTTTGAAATTAATCTTCCAGAAATTTCAGTTATCGTTGTCTAATTTTTATAAATCTCCTTTTTCCAACAGATGGCGCTGTTTGCAACTCGGATGACGTCGAAGGCGACAAAATTGTTATCTGGCAGCCTTTCGTTACTATAGCAACGGGGTGTGGTTAACAAATGATTGACAGATAATAGATGGTTATAGTACGCTTGCACTCTTTAACATGACAAAAACCAAGAGGCCTAGGATTCTCCTAGATTCCTACAATCCCCCACAGCATCACTTTTTCATACAATAAAACTTTATTGCATGCTTTACTAAATTTAAATCTATTTCTTCATTTTATTTTTCATTGTCATTTAATTTTTTAATTCTACCTTAACTTTTTATTTCATTCTTAACTTAAATTCCCAACTGGACAAGCTCCTCCCACCTTCTCATATTTAACTTTTTAAGACCCCTGGGCAGCCAATTGGAGTCACTATCCTCACCATCCAGCAACCAATCAGAGAGCAGCCTCTCAGCTCTCTCCTATGCAAAATTTCCATCCTAAGCCGCAAGAATAGTCCCATCACCAAAGACACGCCTACCGGACCAGTCATCTCCATCAATCACCATACAGTTCATTGCAGACTGAAAAATGACTCTTTCGTCATTGCCACATCAAAGACTTCTAGATATGGGATGGAGGGCTGCAGTGACGACAACGAAGAAGATTATTGAACCGGTTGGAAAGGGGGAGAAGAAAATTTTGTAAAAAGTGTGCTGTATAAAGATATACAGGGATAAAATCTTTTAGAATTTGCACAAAATGGATGCGGAGACATCTTTTTTCAAAGCCATGAAATATTTTGTGATCGTATTGTACTTTGCAGTGGTTCTGGATTCTACTCAGAAGTAGATTTTCCCCTCAGAGTTGATGAGGTTAATCGGTTTATATTCGTTGGAAAATTTGAGATATTTGCTTGGATTGGATATAAGTATGAGAGCTTTTTTTCATTCAACTGGAAAATAATTGAATGTGATACACTTGTATTTGTCATACACCCTGACCATTACTTCTGCGTCTATTGACGGAATTGCTCAGCTATCTAGTTCCGAACCGCTGTTTGCCATGAACCCTTCTTTTATTTAATTCGTTAACTTGGAGAGAGAACTGTGCAATTTTTTCTTGCAGATTTGCCAAAATGTTTTCGTTGTTAGGTTATTTAATTACATCAACATTTTGATATATCGAAAATTTTACTCTCACATTTTGTCTACCCTATTTGCCAGTTTTGATAAATCATTACCACTTATCAATAAGATACTTGACATTTTAGTTGGTAGCCTTAAAAGCCATAGAGTTTTAAGAAAACATTTACTTACCAATAGCCAAATTCCTCATTTCACATAATAGCAGCGAAGGGTTTTTTTTATCACCCAATTCAACATCGGTTGATGACTTTTTAGTCTTTTGAGTTTCAGTTTCAGAGAAGATGGAAAAAAATGGGCCTTTCTTTAATTATAGCATATTTACCATCTTCCGAAGGATTTGTTAAAATATCTGAAATTTGAGCTATATAGAATTTCAGCTCTATTGAGCTAACAATTTAATCATATTTTGTTTCGTCTGCTGTTATTGAGGCGTTTCGGAATTTCGCTTCTAATTAGAGAAACCATATTTTTGGATTCTGGCTTCCAGAATGGAGGTAGTCTAATGCTAACTCTTGCAACGATCGATGATGGATTATTTTCGTTTTTCATTTTCTTGAAAAATACTTGAGTCAGGTAATCACCAATGAAGCGAGAATGAATTTATCGCTTACAATTATGGATCCGCAGAGTTATTAATTGATTAAGGAAGAACTTATCACCAGGTTAAAATATACTCTGCATTTATTTACTTTCTTTCTGCAAATCTCGAAACTTTTACACTGTTGCCATTCTGATAAGTATGATACTTACAATATTTTCTGTCGGCGAGTGGCCAACCAAAAGAAGATACAGCTGCTATAGGCGGTTCGCAAAAGAAAACACAATCACATGTTAACTTCATCACGAGAACGTGACGTCACGTGAATTGAGCCTACAAATCGGAACCTACAAATATTATCATAGCGCACTTTAAACACAAAGAATAAGGTAGAAATTTACAGGTGCGCGTTATACGCCGGGTATAAAAATGAGAGCTTTAAAAATAATAAAAAAATATGAGCTCAGAAAAAATTAAACATTTGCATATATCGAAATACTGTTTATTTAAAAGAATTCTTTATGAGCTTAAAGGGTTGTAGTTTAAGAAATATACTATTTTTTCTAAAGCTTGGAATAATACCTGAGTAAATGACTCAAAAACATAAGAACATTGCGCGCTTGTATTTCAGATTTCTTCGTAAAAAAGGAGATGCGTGTTATGCGGCGAATATACCTAAAAATTAAAAATTGTAGTTTGAAAGTATGGGTGTGCGTTATACGCCTGGTCTTACGGTAATTTATGTTTTATAAATTGTTACATTATAATACATTTCGTTACAACATTTCTTTTCGAACTTATAATTATAGAACACATATGAAAGTATCTACAAAATATACTAGCATGGATTTGGATCTTGGAGTTTAAGTTCTTTTTTGTCAAAGTACTTGGAATTTTTGTGTTTTTCTGGATAAAACTACGAAAATAACTATTAAATATCCAGAGAATTTGAT
>BMAO01017078.1:0-29521 GCA_019973975.1 Trichonephila clavata | reverse complement strand
AACTGACAATATATAATTTCCAACAATTAAACCACAGTCTTGACGTAAAAAAATGATTTTAAACATTTAAAAGGAGTAGGAACTTTTCATGGTACATTCGATTCTATTTGATTAATTTCGTTTTACAAAAAATTTATTTAAAAAATTGAGATACATTTAAAGTATAAATCCATCTTCAAATGGATTAAGCCGAATCATTATCTTATATTAATGTGTGTGTGGTAATCTTTTAAAATTAAGTTCAAAGTAGTTTTATTTTCATTTTTACTATAAATACGAAAGAAGTCTGGAGGAATCAATGAATCATGTATTGTATTTTTCGAAATTATATACAATTGTTGATTTAAACATTTTAAAATGACCCAGAAATCAAAGAAATATGTTTTAATGATTTAATATAATTTTATGAACATTTGTATTGCTTCAAATTGAAATGAATTATAATAAATTTGTACCACACCTTTTTTAGTGATACATAAATATTTACTCTGGGTAGATAGATGTTAAATTGCATTCATATAAATATGTGTGAATGACAGCTGTTACTGGTAGGATTACTTTGTGTGTGTTTGACTCGCAAATTTGTGTTTCTATCAGACGATGAGGATTATACCTGAATTGATCCGCTAATATCTACTGGCACCTTAGGCATATGCCAGCATTTAAAGTCAATACTCTCACACAATTGGTAAATGATTAAAAATGTCAATAGATTTTTCACAGCGTTTCCCCAAATATAAATTGTAAAATAGATCAAAAAGTTATTTTTTTTTAAAATTAAAACTAAAAATCAATTTCTACAACAAAATAACTAACATATTATTGTAATGCATTTCCAGGTCAAGATAAAATCTGCTCAAAGATGCATCTTTGGTAAGGTGAGAGATAATAATTAGGCATTATCCCCCCTGTGGGAAGCCAAATTAAGCATTCGCATTTTGAAAATGATTGGCATCTGTAAGATTTTAATTCAGTGTGTCTCTGAAAGAGATTGAAATGCAATTAAGTCAAAATAACCGAAACTTAAATTCGACTGTACCGAAAATGTTCCAAATGAAATTATACATATAATAATGCACATATTTTAAACACTATCTTCATTTAAAAAAACTGGAATTTTGGAATCAGGTGAGCACAAGTACGTATTCAAAGTTCGGTAAGCAAAAACATATTTGAATATTCGAGACCTATCATTATTGAGACAACCTTTGCTGTTCGAAAGCGCATTCTTTCTCAAAGGATTTTGAATATCGAATGGAACATGTGTGCAGTGATGACTTTCTCACACACATCATTAATAAATGTTTTGGATCGCCTCGGATAAAATCACAAATCTGCTGAGTGCACTAATCCTCTTATATGTGTTAGCTGCTCTAAGACACACAAAGGAAGAGACTGAAATAAAACCAATACATTGCATAAACTATATTCGCGTTTCAAACATAAAACTGGAAATAACACAAGAAAAAAGTGAAGGTTAATCACACACAAAACTTTCTGTAATATATTCCTAAGTCCATGTTTATGAGAATTTCAATTATGCCAAGAACTGATTATGATTAATAGACCTATTCATTTATTAGGATTGCTCAGCTAAATCAGCACAAATCCAAATCTGCTGCGCAACAACTCATCCTAATTAGTAAGCTATAATTGATCTGGTACCTCATTGTCATCAATGTTTTGTGGTTTGGTTTTCCTAGCAGTTACAAATGCATTATGATGTAAAATTTGTGAATATCTAAACAGCAATAATTTTCGCGTAAAAGATCTATCAGTGTTTGCTGACCTCAACAAAAAAATTACAATTAAGAACAATAAGACTACAATAAAATTATATTGAATGTAAGACTTAACGCAACAACTTGTACTCTTCTCTTCCTATTATTTCGAACTCTCAAGGACGATCTATGCGATATTTAGAAAATTATCTTGCTTCATTAATAAGAATTTTCAGAGACTGATTTGGGGCATGGATGCCAATAGCAAATTGGAACTATGATTCAGTCCCTTTTCCGTTGCTTGTGGAGTCAAGCTAAGGAATTGTTTTGGTCTAATACAGTGCTTCTCAAACTTTCAATACTGGCGACCCAATTTTCAATCATAATTTTTACCGCAGCCCCCTTATACAATAATAATGTATTAAATGCAAGAATAATGCACTTTGACGCTAAAGCTACGGTATGATTTTAATTATAAAAAGTACAAATTAAATTATGTTTATGTTATTTTAAAGTAATATATATTTTAATAAATTACTTTTAAAAGTAATATGATAATTATTTTTTTTTTTGTTTTTCTTTCTCTTTTTTTTTAGTTCGGACAGATGGCAAAATGATACTTAATTAAAAATTTATTTCCCCCATCATTCATTTCTAAGCGTACAAATGTCATTAGAAAAATATTCTACTCCAACGATATTCAACCTGCGACCCTCCATGCCTTTTTAAGTGGCCCGGTCATAACTCATTGCTCTGAGAAAATAATTTATTTATTTATGAAAATTTGGTGGGAAATTCTTTGGTAAAAAAATCAAATCTATCAATTTTGCTGTCGATGTCGTATGGGTGCGAATTGATATATATATATATTTCTGATTAGTGATAACAGACAACAGTAGAGTAGCGACAATTTTATGAGTGGAACTAATTTTTAACTATCTTTCATATCATGCAAGTGAAAAATATTCTAAAAAAATAGATTGTTTCCTAGACGATTGGGAAATTGACTATTTTGTAGTAAAGAGCAAGCGTGGTTTAGTAATTGTTTGATTTGTCACGAAATATTTAAAAAATACCAATAAATAGGAAACACTCAATGATGCTTTTCCTCGAAGTTCTATTTCAAGAGATGGTAAGCAGGCTTTCTTGAACAATCTTTACAACAGCAAAAAAATACTAGTCAGTTGATAATGTCTCAGCGATGACAAAGACACCCTATTGAAATTTGTTATATCATTGGTTGTCAAATGAAACCGTTAACTGATTCAGACATTTTGAAAAAATAGTCTAAATGCTTCTAATTTAGAAAAATTCAGTGACAAAAATAAAAAGTATAAAAAATAATTAAAAAAAGCAAAATAAAACTTATAATATTTTGATCAATTTTCACATTTTAAATTTTTATGTTATCTTGATCTTAAGCATTACCCCCCCCCCCCCCATTAATCCTCAGGCACGCGTGAAATAGCAAACATATGTAATGCAGCCCGGCAGAAAAAAAAAAGCGGAGTACCCTGGTCTAGTATGGTGCTCGCTATCATATCCATAACATCTGGTATTCTCGCGAACGTTTGCGTGAGTCTGGGCAACCTATCGGACGTCTCCGCAAAACATGTAAAATGCTGTACCTTGTACAATTCAAATCATTTTGGTTGAGTCGATACTTCTACAGCTACCGAATGTATCTTGAGTGTGCATTTTATAATTTTCACGCGTGCGTTAGTTGTAATTCACAGTAATAATTATTTACGGCAGTAGGTTAAAACAAAATCATAGATACACTTTTAAGTCTTAAGCGAACATTGGACGATAATATAGTATCAACAAGTAACAGATGAGCATGGTTTTGAAAATTAAATTAAGGAAATATTCTGAAGAAAATACTTTTGGTTTTACCATTACTGAAGTAATTGGAGAACAAAGATCCCATGTGTGTTATGTGTGAAAACTTATAAATCCGAATAACACGTGGAAGTTGTTTTAAAACCATTGAAAATCATTTAACCATGTTGGAAAACAATTTTAAAAAGTATTTTCCTGCTGAAGAAAGCTTGATAGCAAGTTACAAATGGGTGAGGGATCCATTTCAAAATACTTCTGAAGAGCTCTCAATTGCTGAAGAAGAAATCTTCATAGCAAGTTACGAAAGGGTGAGGGATCCATTTCAAAATACTTCTGAAGAGCTCTCAACTGCTGAAGAAGAAATCTTCATAGATTTTACATCTAATGCCGAAATTAAAAGTCATATTTGTAATAAATCGCTCTGTCAAACTTCGGCAGAGGTGGATGACGAATTTTCTACAGTGAAAACAAAAGTATTTCGTATCCTATATTACCCCATTTTAAATATCCTACATTTGTGAAACCGGATTTTCTGCGGTGGCTACTTTGAAGGCAAAGTATAGATCTCAGCTAAATATAAAAAAATAACTCAAAATGTTAATTTCTAATGTTGGAAAATTTTTGCTTTGCTAGAAGACTATTTGGAAGTCAATTCTAAATATTAAACTTGTTCTTTATTTAGTATTAAGAAATTAGTTAAAAATACCTTGTGCAGTATTGATGCATTAAAAGTATACTGGCTGATGTACCCGCTCTTTGACGAGTCAATTTTTTTAAAAAAATAAAACATTATTCATGATACAATCGCTGAATTGCAAAGAGAGTAAAACCAAGTGCACGACAATGTATACAAAAATGTAAAATTATTTTTTGAAATGAATGGTCAGATTGTAAATAGTTTTAAATGAACAGTAATTTTAAGCCTCATAGAATTAGCATTGAGAATTAATGAAAAAATTATAAAGAATGTAAAATTTTGATGAAGAATTGTTATGTTATTTTTAATATTTAAACTGAGAAGACTTCAAAATGTTTAAACCCAGGTGCAAGCTCACACTCGATAATGGTCGTGCGGTGACTCAGTCCCCCCAATCTTTTTTTTTTATAATTATTTTTAGTGTACACGATAAAAATCGTAATTCCAGTAAAAGAAAGTATACTTACCTACTTTCAAAGACTTCTCAATTTTTCTTTGATATTTCAAAAAAAAAAATCCAATAAAACTAAACTTAAATGGTTCAAACGTGCATGACCTTAATAAAGGACACAAATCACAGACACTTTTCACTAATATTACAGGAATGTTATTTACAGGTAAAGCTGTCATATTTTGTTCAAGTTATAGTAGTTTTACTGTCCTTTTTGATGATCGAAAAAGAGCATGTTGAACTTTTTCTTGCTTGTGTCTTTTTGACATAGACAGTTGATGAAGTTTTTTAGGAAGCATTTGAACATTTTCCTTTCATTTCATGTTCATCGCTTTTCTCAAGTTAACTTTCGCTATCATGAGTAATATGCATTATTTCAGCAGTTTTTACTTTGATTTATGAGGGGTTAAAGTGAATCAAGAGTCTTCCTTTTCGTTTTACAGCTAATGTACAGTAATTCAATAATAATAGTTGTGATAAATTTTTTATCCTCCTAATTTTTTTATATTTTCGATCTAGGTTGTTTTTTCTCGAAAGAGTCATACTTTAGCTTTAGAAAGAAATATAATAAAAAAATCTCTCATCGGTTGGATCACAGCAATTCAAATAAAATGTTTTAATATTTGGATCAAAGATTGAAGCTTTTATTTTTGATGAGATAATATCGGCAGATGATAAATATAAATTATATCAGTGTAAATGTGTATTTTTTATGTCAGAATGTATTTTGTTTTACTTCATTCCAGTTAGTAAAAAAAATTGTTGTTTTCGATATGTTCGCCCCCCTCTTGTAGGGTTATTACACCAGCCCAGGGAGCACACCCTACAGTTTGAGAAACGCTGGTCTAAAAACCTTTTTGTAATAAATGAAAATTGCGACCGTACTTCTTTCGGACTAACCGGGGCTCTATATACATTATTGTCACTGTCTTTGGAACTGATTAACTCTAAGACATTACCTGTTAGTGTCAACCTTGATAATAGATTCCGTATCTGACCATAGGATGATCGAACCGGAAAACCTTGTTTACATTCTTAAATACGGACTTCCTAATTTTCAAGACAGAAAGAGCCGACCTAAAACGCTTCCAAACATTTGTTAATCCCGTATTCCTTATCTCTACGATCTTCTTAACTCATACTCAAGGAGTTCTCTCTTAAACTTGTGACGGGTCTATACGCGGCCTTCAATTAACAAGTCCTTTTGGGTATTCTTTTGTGTCAGCAAATTTTAACCAATCTTCTCCTAAAGAAGGAAACGTGGTATGCAAATTAAGTGTATGATATATATGCCTACTACGCGAGTTTAAGAGTTAGTAAATAATGAGGGATTAGAAGGGAAGAGAATAGTGAATAGTTAGTGAATTGACAGTGAAAGGAATAGGTAAATAGAAAGTCAAACAGTTAGCTAACAAATGGTGACCAGATAGTTACTGGGTAAAAGATTATACTCAGAAAGCGTTAAAGATAAGTTGGATTGAATAGAAGACTGCCTAAGTTCAGGTACTGTCAACTTCAGATTACATGGATGTTTCAAGTGTTAAAGTGGTTAGGCAGATATTGAGTATTTATCTTTCGTGTAAAGTAAGGAGAGAAGAGCCGCATTATTGAACATATTCTCCCCAAAACGCGAATCTCAGCTCTTTTCTCTGTTGCTTGAATAAAATATCCTGTTTAAAGTATTATCTGTGTGTGAGTCTATTATAGTGATCAATAAAATAATTGGAATTCATCTTGTCGAATGATCCTTTAATTCCTTCCACACCTTTAGCTGGGTCCCAGGGTAGAAGGGATTTAGGCTCGTTTCAAACTCCATAGCTGAAGATTTTGGATCCATTCTTTTTACGAGACTTTTATTTCCATAAAGACCAGGAAACGCAATTTTCCCAATGTTCCACGGTCGTCCTTTAAACTTAAATGCATACGAAGAAAGGTAAATGCTACCAGACGTAGATTTCAACGTGCCCTCAATCAAGTTCTAAGGGAAGTCTTTAAATCTGTGTATCTCAGTTAGAGAAAAGAAGGTACCTTCTATGAACCACCACAGAAGTCAAATCCTAGCAGTTAATGAAGTTTCCAGAAGATGTCAGAAGCTAATTGTGCGCGATTAGTTTATGCAGCACAGTTCATTCTTTAATAGGCTATAAATCTGTTGAGTGTTATTTTTTTTTTTGTTGAAAAAAGTGACTGTGTTGTGTACTTTTAAGTGTAAATAAAATATATTCTTGTTATATTTTATACAAATCAGATAAGCACATATATATTATGTAACTAAATAATATTACAATAATTAGTATCTCACACGTGCATTGCTAATATGAAAATATGAGAATCCAAAAATGTATCACCACGCTTTCAAAGTCCAACTTCTTTTCAAATACAAAATGCATTCCGCTTATTTTTTTATATATTTAAATATTTTGTCAGTTCCTTATTTGTAACTTCAAGAAATTAGCGTCAGAAAACCACAATAGAAGGGATAAGATTAAGAATAAGAAGCCCAATGTCATAAGAAATACACTCATGAAGAGTTCTGCCAACCAACCACAAAGATCTACAAGAAGACGATGTGCTGCTGCCTGCCGCACAAAAGCAATCCAATTTTGTACAGAATGGATGTGTTGTGTCTGCAAAGTTCCATCGCACCTAGGGAAGAAAAATCATGTTTCCAGAACTATCATGCTGCTTGAAGCGTGTTAGTACAAAATATGAACAACCTATTTTTCTTAATACTTTGGACACCTTTTATGTCAATTAATGCTTAATATTATTAATATGTACCTTCTTTAGTTCATTAAGTATAGTTTGGAACATTTATCTACAACATTCGTAATTATTTCCATCTAGTGCATTATTTTTTTGAAAAATTCAGTACTTTAAGTTAACGCAACAGCTTTTATTCTTTTGTCCTATTACTGTGAACTCTCAAGGAATATCGATGCTTAATGAAAATTAATCTGATTTTCATTAATACGAATCTTAAGATTTGATTTGAGAAATTGATGATAATAGCAAATCTGAACTAGGATTTGGTTCCTTTTCCGATACCCGTATAAACTTTATATGTGACTTTATTTGTTCGATTAACCTTTTTATAATAAATGAAAATTGTGACCCTACTTTTCAGACTAGCCGTGCTTCTATCTACACTGATGTCACCTGCGTTTTAACTGATTTACCCCAAAACATTACTAACTGGTGTCTCTCTGATCGCTATTCGTTATCTAACCTTATGATGATCGAATTCAAAATCCTTGTTTCCAAACCTGTATCTCCAAATCGGAACTTCCTTATTTTCAGCACAAAGATAGCCAACTGAAAAAGTTTTCGTTTTGTACTTCCCGTATACCTAATCTTTTTTTGTGCTCTTCTTAACTCATGCACAAGCAGCTGCTTCTTAAACTCCACAGCAGAAGACTTTGGATCCATTCTTTTCCATGCTTCCTTTTCTTCTATGCTTATCAATCCAAGGGGTTCTCACAACGCTCCTTGGCGATTTATTAAATTCAGCTGCTTGCGAAAAGAGTGAACGCTGTCAGACGTCGATGTCAAAGTTCTCGCAATGCAGTTCTAAGAGAAGCTTTTAAATCTGTATCTCAGTTACTGAATTCTTAGATACAATTTCTATTCACTTCAGCAAATTGATGTTCTCAAAAGTTTGTAAAAAAATCTAAATTTTCTGGGTTTAAGGTGAATCACTTCCTTTGTTTAACATCTTACATGACATCTAGATGGCGCTGGCTATAGCGAAATTTTTGGCACAAATATTTTTCTAAAGATTCCCTAGATGGGCAATAAATTTATCTCTCCGGTACTCCTTTCAACAAAATTCTCCCCTCAGCGAAAGGAGACACTCCCTGACTGGGGGGGGGGGGCAAAATCGTAAAACTGGTAGAGAAGTTCTTTTTTCTTTTTCATTGGGAAGGGGGTAAACAGCAGTGAATCTTGTCCAAGGAAGAGTTCTTATTTCTGGACAAAGATCAGTGGTCAAACTTTTTCGGCTCATGTAAGATGTTTTCCACAGTGTTGGATAAAACGACATGGAGACCCCCTAGGCAGTCCAGTTCTCGGGGCCCTGCAGCCTAATAATCTTATTACGCAAAATTTTAACAATATATTTCATTGCACAAATAATCAGCAAATTAAAAAAATATGTAACTAAACAATAATTATTTATTCGAATTTTTAATAAAAACTAATTCTTGCAGCAAAAAAAAGCTAAATATTTGGGGTTTTATTTTTTTATTTTTGGGACCCATAGGCAATTACCTACTCCACCTAATAAGTAATTCGGTACTGGTTTTCGGGGAATCCCATTCCACACTCTTAGAAGAATATATCATAAAATAATATTTAAAATATATAGATAAACATATTTTCTTGATGTTATAGGAAAAGACTTTTAAAAATTTTATTTCTTATTAAAAAAATTTATGATGCAATGTTAATGTTATTTATTCATTGATAATATTAATTTTTGATCCAAATGTCACCTGTGCACGCATGCATTATATTTAGTATTCTCAATTTTTACACAAACTGTCGTCCTTTGGAAATAATGTGTAGTAGCATTTCATATTCCGCGTTTAATTCGTTTTTATATTTTGTTTTTGTAGCCACTCGCGTTAAGAAATATTTTTCACTTACTAAATACATTTTTGTGAATGGCACTAAAATGTTCACAGCTATGTGAGAAATTCTGCGCATTTTGCAAGAATTGGCAACCTAAAATTTTGGTGTTCTCGCTTAAATTTAAATTTTTGCATTGAATCTGTTGATATGTCGATAAATTGTTCCATCTTCTTCATTATAGGTGTTTTTTCTCCCCCACAAATGTAAAAGGTTTCAAAACATTGTGCTAACTAGTATAAAATTACTTTGTGGAACTCGAGATAGCAAACAATAGTATATTCACAATCTAATAGATAAAGAAAAAAGTTTTAAATTCATTTATTATAATAGTATAAAAGTTTAAAAAGTTTTTCACAACAAAGTTAAGTTATGCATAAATAAACTTTTTAATTTTAATGTATGAGATCATCTTTAGATAATTGTAGTTATACGAATTTCATGAGAACTTTAATCCGTTTTACATACACATTTATAGTTTTTCTTTCCATTTTTTTTTATTTTTATTTTGACTCGTGGAATCCCAAGGTTCTCTGGAACACAGTTTGAAGATCAATGCTCTAGATAAATGATTTAGAGAACGAAACTGTTTAATTTTTTTTCTGAATAAATGATTTTCAAACAAAGAATAGGTGGATTTAAGGCAGTGAAAAATTTAATTTCACGTTTTTATCTGCTGTATTAAATGAACAAACAATATGATACAATTTTACTTTCATGTGATAGAAAAGGGGTTGGCAACCTATTTCACACGCGGCATAATTCTCAGTGGCACTCTGCACTACTCAACAAATGCGTCAGTTTTCAAGAGGATGGAAGTTGATAAATTTGTTATGGATCTTATTTGAAATAGATCTCCAAAATTATGGACAATTATGAAATGTCGAAAAAATCGGAAAGATAACTCCAAACATAATTTTACAGATATTTTGTAAATTATTGAACGTTATTTCTGCAGATATTTAATTGTTTCAAAAGAGAAAATTGTATGCATTCTGCTCTCCGCTTTTGGTTCCATTTATCTAAGTAAAAACTCTTTCCTCATAAGAAAAATATTTCGAGTCCACATAGAAAGTCAACAAAGAATTGTCTCAATTTTCTTCTTAGACAAATTCTTATCTGTAAAATATAATTAAATATTTTTCAAACAAAATACGCAAATAATAGCCTCATTACATTACTTTTTATTATAAATAGCAGTATCAATAATATCATGTGTATCTGAAAAATATTTAACAATTTTTAAATAAAGAAAGTACGAACAAAAGAAAAATATTACAATTTTTTCCCCGGCGTTTCTCAGTACAAATTCTGAAATATATCAACGTTGATAAAGCATATAATAATAATAGACATGATATATTTTATGTTGCGTATACGCATAGAATAAAATACACTTTTTAAATCACATACAGTTATTGATTTTAGTATACAATAACCTAAATTTAACATTTATACCGTTGGATAAACATACGATTATTTAATTTTTACCCATATTTGGCAACAAAATAATAGTATTGTTTTATGTAGTGGATGGCATTTGATGTTAATACAGTTTTTTCTAATATTTATTCATTAATTAGCAATTAATTAATTAAATTAATTACCGGTTTTCGACACCAACTTAGATTCGTCTCCATTATTGTATCAATGTAACTGCTAAAACAATGACAAAAGTTGGCGTCGGAAACCAGTTTTTCAGCCAAACTAGCCGAACCGGGTGTGCATTGTTACAATAATTCAGACAAATCATACTTTTTTTCAATTCCTACTATTAGTGCACTCTCTCCCTATACATATATCTATATATATCTTGTTAAAATTTTCAATCGTTAATAAAATACTTTCTATGCATTCATTCAAACTAGAAATTGACTTAAAATTTTTTTATATTACTTGTTTCCCTTGAAAATGAAATTAATCTAACAGGAAATTGCGCTCAAACTTATGGGACGAAAACCTGCAAAACCAATTACGATGCACAAATAAATGCATTGAGACCTATTTTTGCAAAAACTCAGTGAAAGAGTTGAGAAACAAATATCTCACTAATCAAATAAATTTAAATCATATTATTTGATTCATTGCATTTTCATTATTATATTATCTATGTTTGTATACATATAAAAATAATGAAAACAATAATAATTCGTTCTGTTTTAAATTCTTACTCCAATAAATGCTTGTAATGAATCCAAATCTATCATAGAGATATATATTTTATATGTGGCCCGCGGAATTGTAATGTTTTTCCGAAGTGTCCCGCAAGGTCATTTGGGTTGGCCACCCCTGTTCTACGCAAAACCCCATCAGAAGACTTTTCAAGTATCACCAAAAGCGGGTACCCCCTTCCCCCTCACACTCTGCAGTTTCATCTGCTCTTTGCTGTTTTATTACAGAGCAATAAAAGTTTCTACCTCCCTCCCCCTTTTTTTTTGTACTCTTCTTTTCTTTCCTAGAGACTTCGCACCAATGTTTGTCGTGAACTAATGAAAACACCGTTTACATACTTAGAAAATTATTTTTTTAAAAGTAAGTGTTTGTAAAAGTTTATTCACTGGATTATCATTTTGTGAATGCTTTATTTTCTAATTTAAAAATAAACTAGACCGAATCAATATTTTAACTATAGTGCTAAAAAAATTTTATAAAAATTTTACTACTTAAAAATTTTATTACATATTTTACTAAAATGGATATATTCCGAATTAACTTTAATTCTGACTTTGATATGTGTAAAATGTATTGCGCAAAGAAACCGCAGCATCTATTATATTAAAAATTTAGTCAGACTTGACCAGGGAATTGAAAATGTTCAATGATAGAAAATACCAGTCAGTGTCGGTTTATCCATTGAGCACTTGGGGCGGGCGCCCTGGTCCGGGAAGGGCCCGGATAGGCTGGACTTAAACAGGTTTTCTAATTATAAGTTTCACTTCTCCTGTGTCAAGAGTACATGTGGATCTTCTGCTCCCAGGTATCGAAATGAGCCTAAACAGGCACTGCAGACAGTAATATTGAATAGAAAAAAAAGTATATTTAAAGATACAGCGACTTTAAAATCGCGATATTGCCATACTTATTCGAATCTAAGGTGATGCAGTAGGTTGTTCGTTGCTCTTTCTATAACTTTGTATAACTTAGACAATATCCACTTATCCATTGTCTCGTGAGCAGAATTTATGCTCATCACTTGATGCTTTTCCACGAACATGGAAACGAACTTGCTAGCGTTCCAAAGTTTTGTAACGAGGCGCTTGCCAATTTTGAATATATTTTCAGAGTAGACTGTATCAACTCCAAGCCTTGAGTTCGCTGCCCAATAGCGCACTACATCAGCTCCATAAGTTTCAAGTACTACATGAGGAGTGATGATGTTACCCTTTGATTTACTCATCTTTTTCTTATCATCTGCTAAACACCAACCGCTGATCATAATGTTTTTCCAAGGTAAAGAATTTGCATGATAATGTGCCTTTAAAATAGTATAAAAAGCCCAAGTTCTGATTATCTCATGGCTCTGGCTGCGCAGATCTGCAGGAAATATTGTATTATAGCGATGATTTGGTAAGCTAAACTCACTGTTTACTGCCAGTGCACTTAGTTGAGGAGTAATTGAACTTTTGTGGCCCAGGTATCCATTACATCTTGATCTGGAATAACCTCTTCTTTGCTATACCCTTTTGGCAAGTCTTTGAGTGGATCTATAGGCAGGTTCTTTACTTCAGCTAGAATAATTTTGCCTTCTTCACCCTTACGTTTGGAATACTACGCTGGAAATGGCACACCAAAATAGCGCTGCCTTGAGATGCACCAGTCCCAATTTAGTCCTTCTATCCACACTTCCATGCGTTTACGCATAGTAGCTGGATGCCAATTGCATTCTTTTACTTTATCTAACACTTGAGCTTTTTGCTCTAAGATCTTGATAAACCATTGATAAGTAGGCAATATCTCAAGTAGTTCACCAGATCTTTCTGCACACTTAACAGAATGAGAAATGTTAGTGCTTTCTATCAAAAGTCCTTTTTTAGTTAGGATTTCGATCATCCTCTTTCTTGCTGCTGTAACTTTCAATCCATTTATTTCATTTAGTATATCGTCTATCATCCGAGTAGCTGACACTGGGATCCATTCTTCTTCTTTCTGACCATACGCTGACATGATATCTTCCTCTGTCATCGCTGGCATTGGCTCTTTTTCCTGGATTCCAGTGTCACGCACTGGAATGACATTATAAAGGCTTATTCTCCCATCCTGATCGATGATAATTTTCATCGGTAGATTATGCTTTTGTTGCCAATATATGTCGAGTTCATCACCAAACGTACAGCACATAACAAGCCCAGTGCCTTTATCTATTTTGACCTTATCGTCAGCAATGATTAGTACTTTTTCCTCTGTTATTGGCACCACGGCTGTTTTTCCGATCAGATGAGTGTAGCGCGTATCCTCTGGATGACAAAAAACTGCAACGCATGCTGGAAGTAGTTCAGGTCGCGTAGTTGCAATATTGATCTGCTCATTTTCTTGAGTAGAGAAAACTATCGTATTTAAGGATGACTCAAAAACTTTATCTTCTATTTCTGCTTGAGCAATTGCGGTTTTATCAATCGGGTCCCAAAGGATGGGCTGCATTTTTCTATATGCATATCCCTTATTATATAGATCAATAAACGACATTTGAGAAAGCGTCACAGTTTCCTTGCTGATCGTGCGATATTCCAAACCCCAATCGTAACTAATTCCAACAGACTTAAATAGTTCCTTGAATTCTTGCTTTGATTTCTCAATAACTTCATGGCACATCTCTATAAATCTTTCCCTGCCAACTTCTTTTGCGCGGGTTTTATAGGTTTGCTCAACCAATCTTTCAGTGGGAAGCCCATTATCATCAAACCCAATTGGGTAAAACACATCTTTTCCCAGCATGCGCTGAAACCTTGCAATAAAGTCCGTGTGGCAATAGCTAAATATATGGCCAATATGGAGTTTTCCCGATATTGTCGGTGGAGGTGTGTCTATATAGTGAAAGTGTTATCCTTTTCACCATTCCATTTATAAACTTTACTACCTTCCCATAATATGTTGTATTTGTCTTCAACTTTTTTAAAGCCGTATTTTTCTTCTAACATAAATATTTCTCAATTTTAAACTATAGCTAACTATATATTAACTAAGTTTCCTGGATCCCAGTGTCAAGCACTGGGATGACACCCTACCATGATTACATAACGCCTAAAACCACGTCATTCCAGCGCGTGACGCTATAATCCAGTAAGCCCTACTTATTATTTAGCTATAGCACAATTAAGTAAATATGGCTACGCCAAAATTTTACAAAAATAACACACTATGGAAAATATTACTTTACATTAAGTATTTAAGGCAGTATGATGCAGCACTTTTATTCCGATGTTAATGCTACTAAAAATTGGTTGCAAGACGGAAAAGAATCGAAGACAGAAAAATTCATTGGATAGAAAAATTGAACAAGATATTATCGAATAGAAAAGATATAGATTTCGTTTATTTTTAAACGTTTTTAATACTGGTAAAATAAAATAATTGTTCATTTCTTATTAATTCACCTTTTTTTGTTTCGTAAAATGAGTGAGTGAACATTAACGTCGCACTGAGGGCTTTTGACGACGGACTTCGTAATTTTGAACCATGGTCAAGTGACGAGGACGACACCTGAGCTAGTATCCCCTCTCCTAACTACCACATCACACCAACGGGATAGCATTTAAGCTCTCGACAGATTTACAAATAGAACAAACAGAGTACAAATAGAATTTTAAATTTTAATGATGAAATGAGCTTTTTATAAAAGATACTTGTAGTTATACAAACTTCAATCCATTTTACATATACAATTATAATCTCCTTTTCGATTGTTTATTGTGACGGGTAACCTTGAGAGCCCCAGGGTTCCGTGGAACACAGTTTGAAGGCCACTGCACTATATAAATGCTGAGGAGAACGAAACAGGAGAAAAGGTAGATATACAGTAGTGAAAAATTAAGTTTTATGTTTCAATGTGTTGTATTTAAAAAAGGACTAACAGTATGAAGCAATTTTACTCTTAACGAATAAATATAGTACCATAGAAAATTATATGGTTTATTTTCCAGAATTAAGCTGGCATATAATTTACAAATAAATGTTCATAATTTGCTATGAATTCCATGTAAAAATAAATTCCATGTAATTGGTGAGTATGGTGTCTTTTGGGGAGAATTTTGTTTTTATTCTTTTATCCCCTTCTCTCTCTCACACACACACAAATAAATAATATTCCTAACATGTTTCAAAAATTTCCAATCTTATTAGTTTTGGAAGATGCATAACAATCATCAATCAAAAAAAGTATCAAAATAGTAAAAAAAACGTTGGTTTCTTTTTTCACTGATATACAAAACATTTCTTGTCGAATAATTCTTATTTATTCACCGATTCTACAAAGTAGAAAGTAAACTTCTTAGATATGCATTTTATCTGCTCCTTTTTCTAAAAAAATAATAAGTATGTGAAAGGACTATTGTTTCAAATACAGAATCGAAAATTTTATCTACGTTAAATAATTTTTGTTCTTACATGTTCTAATAATATGCACTTATATATAATTTATAAAAAGCAACAAATAAGTAAATAAATGCTTTTAAAAATTACAAATGTAATTTAAAACGGTATTTTAAATGGTAAATATCTTTCACGCGTGTGCTCTAACGTTTTTTTTTTTTTTTCCTTCTGTTTTTTTTTCGGAAGTTTTCTGTTTTTTCACGATTATCGAATTACAAGAATAAATAAATTTTTTATTTATATTAAATTGTTAGGATATTATAGTGCGAATGCGTTTTAAAGATAGCGAAGTGTAATAAAAATAAGAACTTTCAGAGAAATATTTAAAAATTAATAGTAAATAACTGTATAATGAAGGGTCGAAACTGTGTACAACAAATGACATGTGACTGATTAGGGAAACAACGCAATAGGTACAAGAATATCCACTCTTCCAACCCAACTTCCCAGAGCAGACAGTGTTTCCACTGTCGGCTCTGACCACATAACCTTTCCTTCATATTGAGGGGGAATGTCCAATTTGGGGTCAAAGGCTATCTTTGATCAGCAAACCCCTCTCTTTTCAACTAGACATATATTGCCTTTCTGTATTGTTCAAAGACTTGAATACTGCCTATCATAGGATGTTTACGATCTCTATTACTTTTATTTTTCAAAGGCATTTTTAGAAATATTAAAAAAAAAGAAGCTGAGTTGAAATAAGTCCTATGAGAAGTAAAGGTTCCTATTCTAAATTTCAAAAGTGACTGAAACGAGCAACGTATTTTTCTTCCGCCGGAATGATTATTCAACGCCATCCAATTAGAAGACCTCAAAACCACCGAAATTTGGGACTCCACCCCCTCACACATCCCCAATACTGCTTTTTCAACTTTTCTGTTTTAGTACCCACAGCAATAAAAGTTTCCTATTTCTCCCCTTTTTTTTTGTACCGTTCTCTTCTTTCCTAAAGACTTCAGACCAACAAGTGTTTTCTGGTCCCATCTGAAGTGAAATTCCCATGAAATATTGACATCATGACATGACGAGATGCCTTTGGAAGGACGCTAAATGGTTTTGAGAATAACAAAACTGCAATTAAAAACAAAGTAGTTTATCATATAGTGATTAAACTGAGTAACAGATTGTTTTAAGACAATCATTTATAGTAAAATAGCTTTGTAATAATTAGATTGACATAAGTTTTCTAGTGGATATATTCAACATTCCGCCTGTCCCCAACATTCCCCCTCAAAAAAAAGGTGTTAATAGCTGTTATGAGTTTTACTGAGCAAATAATTAATGGAAAAGTTGAAAAAAGTAAAACTTCTTAACAATAGAAAATCGAGCAATAGCAATTGCGAGATTAAAAAAAGCAAAAATTATTAATTATTACAGTTATATTTTCCCTTCGTTAATAAAATAAATCATTCATTTTAAAAGTCTTCTTAAATTTATGTATAATTGCGTTTAAAAAATGAAAACATCTTTTAAATAGTTAGAAAATTAAGTTTTAATTTTTTCATAAATTAGTGTTCTTAGAAGTTTATTCAGCAATTTATCTAATTTAAAAATAAACTAGTAATAAAAATAAATATCTTAACTATAGTCCTAAAAGAAAAACACCTATGAGTAGCCAATATCTGTTCATACGGTAATGCCTCACATATTTCTTTTTTTCATAAATAAATATATCATAAAATTTTTAAGTAGTAAATTTTTTTATAAAACTTAACTAAAATGGATATATATTTTGAATTAACTTTACATTTTAAACATATCAAATTTTGAATTATTCAGCAAAGAAATCACTCAGCGACTATTATATTAAAAATTTTGTCAAGAACATCAGGTTGTTGAAAATATTCAATGATAGAAAATGCCAGACAGTAATTTTTAATAGAAAAAAAACTTAAATCACGATATTGCCATATTTATTCGAATCTAAGCCGCACTCCTCCCCTCGATACTTATGCTACTAAAAATCGGGTTGATCTAAAAATTGAACAAGATACTATCGGATAGAAAAAAATCACAGATTCTTGTTTATTTTTAAAAAGTTTTTATAATACTGGTAAAATAAATTAATTATTTTCATTTATTATTAATTCACCTTTATCAATTTTTATTTCGTAAAATGAGTGAGTGAATATTAATGTCGCACTGATTAGTTACTCAGGGGCTTTTGGCGACGGACTTCGTAATTTTGAACCATGGTCAAATGACGAGGACAACACCTGAGATGGCATCCCGTCTCCTACCACACCAACGGGGGGACGTTTGAGCTCTCGACAGATTTAACGTACATCGCTTTGTGGCCACGGTAGCCGAGTTCTCTAGGTATCGGATCGTGGCTGGCATGTCACGAGTTCGAGCCCAGTATCACTAAATACCCACCGTGTAGGTTAGCGATGCACGTTAAATCTGTCGAGAGCTCAAACGTCCTCCCGTCGGTATTAGGACCTCCCTCTTAGTTAGGGGAGGGGGAAATTCAGGTTTCGTCCTCGTCAAATGACCATGGCTAAAAATTACGAGGTCCATCGCCAAAAACCATTCACGTAGCTGAACAGTGCGACGTTATTATTCACTCACTCGTGCATCGCTTCCCTACACGACAGGTCTTGAGCGGTACTAGGCTCGAACTCATGAAACGCAAGCCACGAGTCCGTTACCTTGACCACTAGGCTACCGCAGCCATATTTTATTTCGTAAATTTATCATATGTCGATAACATATTTAACACTATTTTTAGTTTTTTCCCCACAAAAACTGGCTGAGAGAAAATTTGGGGTACGGCTTAGAATTGGAGAAAAGTAATTAAAAAAAATAAATTTCTGGTAATTTAATTAAAAAACAAGATTTTTTTATTGATTGTTCCAATGGTTTAATGGTAAAATTGCACGTTAAATATAAAAGCTATTCGATGGGGAAAAAATTTTTGTTTGTTAAAAATATTATAATTGCATTACAATAATTATATTAAAATTGTAAATTGTGAGCTTCAAGGAGTAGTAATTTGTGTTCTCTAGTCAATTCACAGCTTTCTGTGTATGTGTCAAGTATAAACTAAGTATACTTTCAATTTTTCATTCAGTCGCTTCACAGAATTTAAATATTTTTATATGCATTTCATTAATAAAAGGCAAAAAAAAAAAAAAAAATCTAAGTAGCATAATTATAAATTATCTTTATGATTTAAATTTTTAAAGCACACATGCTGGAAATATTGAAAACATTCCTAAATGGGAAAGTTCATCAGGTTTGAGATGTTAAATCTCTGTGTACATCATAAATCTTCTTTATTGTCCACACTATTTGTCACAACTTGCTGGTTACCATCATTTCAGCTGGCGACAATATTTCAGAAAGCTATCGCCAAAATTAAGTATTCGTAGCCAAGAAAAATTTGTGTTACAAAACGATGGTGGCGCCATCTCTTTGAGATAGTCCTAACTACGCCAAAAATAATTCAGAATGAACTTAAAATTTAAAATAATTCATTAATAAAAACATAAAACTTAATTCTGGTTACACTAGTCAAAAGAGGGAAGCATGCTTTCTAATATACTATTTAATTTTCTCGAAAAAATCAATTTTTTTGTATTAAAATGTGCTTTGCGTTTTCACTTCCTATACTTTAACATAGAAAAGTCAAATTTCATTTTGCAATAATGCTGAAAACTGCGTATTTTTTTGAAAATCAAAATTCAAAGAACACTATCCTCTAAACAATAATTTTTTTTATAGCCATAGAAATTTTTATTATTATTGGAGCTTTTTTCTGCCGGCAAATGTGCTTCCCGTTTGATCCCTATCCTTTAACATTGACCGAAAACAGCCTTAAAGAACTTTTATGAAAAACATAGAGATAACCAAAACCTTGAAACTATAAAGACTTCCATTCTGGAGGATATTACATCCGTTAAATCTATTGAAGCTTCAAGTCATTTTACGGCCATAATAAGGAGATCAGGAGAGGCTTGTGTCAGCTCCGATGTCGTCCTCGTCATTTTACTATGGTTCAAGTTAATGAGGTCTGTTGACAATTGCACTCCAGTTTCTTCAAAATTTGACGTTAATGAAAATCAATAGTTTCAACTGATGTTCAGCTACCCGCACTTTTTGGGATGGTGATAAATGACTCGCAGAGTAAACGAGAGCAGTACATATAAATTTAATCATAGTTTAAAGTCCGCATGCAGCAGATTTTTGTTGAAAATATATTAAGTTGATAATTTTTAAAAAGAAATCACATAAAAACCGAAGGAAAGTTGGGATTGTAGCGAATAATAAGTCACTCTCCACTGTAAAAAGGTTATTCACAATTACAATTTTGAAAATGGACATCGCAAACGGATTCACTGGGTATTGATGCGTCGCTTTTCACTGCGATGAAGGAGGATTAAACTGTTTGAAAAGCGAAAATTAGCAGAAAACATTTGTAGTTTATATCATAAAATCTAACATACTAACCCAGAAATCATGCACAACATGTACAATCTTTGCATATCATACAACTGGATATGTAAAGTTACATTTAATAGTACAAAAGGACATTTGATACAGATATCGTTGCTTGGAAAATCACGATGGAAGAAAAGGATGAAGCCAAACTTTAATATCTCACTTTCAGTGGGGGAGTATGTATTAAATATTTGCACTATAGAGCAACACGAGGTCCATTGGAAACGAACCTTGTAATTTTGAATCACGCTCAAGTGACGAGGACAACATCTGAGCCTCCCCTCTAACCTATTCGAACTTCTACACCACGACAACTGGAGGACTTTAAACCTCGACAGAGTTAACGTGCATCGGCTTTTCTACTTGGCTTGACTAGACTGCCCCCAGGGCTAAAACTGCTGACACGCCGGCTACGGAGGTTTGACTGAGACCTCATAACTACCGCGGTACTTAGGTCAAAGCGTTGAAAAATTCGCCATAAATTATCTAAGTGCACACAGAATCTTGAAAAAGGGGCAAGCATTATATTAAGATAATTGTGGCAGTTTAAGGCACGAAATACTTCGTCTGCAAATTGATGAAATATTTGATCCTCACACACACACACACACAACCACACTCTTAATTCATATAGTATATATAACCTCCAGGATCAGCAACCTTGTTGCTGCTTGGTGCCAAAACAATCTATTAATGGTGGCTCACAGTTGGAAATATTTGAAATAATTCAACTCTCGCGGAAAAATATGAAGAATTTTCAGATAGAGGTGAAGAATACACATTTATAGAGTTTTGTTTTATATTGATTAGACATTATTTAAAAACATATAAGATCATAAAAAAATACAAAACATAACTATTTCTCCAACATTCATATCACTCATATTACAAAGGAGATCGGGGCAAGATGACGTTAAATTTTTTTTGTTGTTTATTAATTTATTTTAAGGGTAGTAAAATCAATTTTACATGAACTGTTATATTAGTCCTTTTTAGTATTAAAGTACATTAAGCTTTAATTTTTCAAATAAAAGAAGTAATTTTATTTTTTCATAACCTTAACAAAAGTCATCTTGCCATAGTACTGGGGCAAGATGACTTTTGCCTTGGGCCAAGATAGCGACACTGAAAAAGGTTGAACATATTTTATCTTTTGAATGTGTTACATGGTTTAACAAATGATAACTGTGTTTTACATCTTACAAAGCATTAAACTAAGAGTAATGCATTGTAACATAATGTTGAAGTGCTTAGTTGTGTACCTAACAATAGTCACAAATAAAAATGCCGTTTTTATAATTGGAACATTCCTCATGCTAACACTCTTGGCATTTACAGCACTGGATCCATTCTTCTGTTGTAGAGTTCCTCTTCATAAGCAGGACATCTTATAACATTGCCTTTGAAGTTGATATAACTGGAATGTTTGGCCTGGATTTTGTAGACTTAGGCCTATAGGAACAGTTTCGAGTTTTTTTACACCTTTTTTAGCTTCACGAGCTTCTTTTCTCTGTTTTTTTTTAAACTCCATGTTCTTCTCGTTCTGCTTTTCCCTTTATTCTAACATTTCTTTGATGGGTGTGCTTGTAAGAATGGAAGAGCTCAGGTTTTTGCTTTTTTTCTCACATTAAGTTGTTTTAGGCAATGGTTTGAAATTAAAAACTCTAACAGGCTTCTTTGGTGTATCGGAACAGCATTTGCCATAAGTTTTGGTTTTCGATAACCGGGATCTGAGGATTTGCACTATTATTCTCAGTTTCCTCGCCAACAGCATCATGGTTAGTAGTTTTTACCGCAGCATAGTCTTGTTCGCTAAACTCAAAAGGATTATGAGGCTTGATCCCATATTATTTAACCCTTTCAACGGCATTTCCAACTGTAGCTGATTTGAACTAAGTGATACTCAAAACCTCACCAATATTTTTGTCTGAGATAGTTTGTTCTGGATGAGTGAGCATAAAGTTGTCACATGCTTGGCTATAGTAGGTTTTTAAATGGTCAAAAAATGACACAACAAGGGGCTGGAGACGATGTGATGTGTGGTGCAGCAACCCACCCCAGAGGATATTTTTCGCTCTGCAATAGAGGGTGCGGCACAAAAAACCCCGGACAAACAATTTTTTTAAACAACTTTATAAAAAATTAAGAAATTACCAAAATATAATAAATAATATATAATAAGAGTACACTCGTTCTAATAAATAAATTTAATTGCTTTCAAAGTGTTAGCCGTTTGCAGCAATGCAGAGGCGCAAACGCTTGCAGAAATTTTCAAAATTGGGTCTCAAGTCTTTTACCTTTAATCTATCCCATTCAAGCAGGTACAATTGCTTTAGAGTGTCTACAGTTTTGTATGGTTTAGTGCAGAGGCCCTGGACTGAAAAATAGACCATACACTTTAATCCATGAGATTGAGATCCGCCGAGTAGGGTAACAATTCTTTCCATGTAATCATGTCTGGAAAATTTGCCCTGCACCACTCTGGTGTCTTTTTGGCTTTGTGAGCTGGTTCACAGTCTTGTTGAAACATCCACTTTGCATTTTCAAAATGGTTTTGGGTCCACGGAAGTACAACAGCTTCAAGAATACCCCTGTGGTACACTTTTGAAATGATTTTAACGCCCTCTTCCACAAAAACCAAAGGAATTATGCCACTTGTGAAAATTCCACCCCCCACACCATGACCAACTTTGAATATTAGTAATATTCATTAATTTCAGAAGTGCTTGGAGCGTCCACAGATCAGATTCAACCGTTTTGGGAGTTATGAATTTGTTGGACCACAAAGAGCTTCTCATCAGTGAAAAGGAATGTCTCCCAGCGATGACTTGCGGCCCGTCTCAAAAGTTTTCGTCGTCTTAGGAGCCGTACGAGTTTCTTTCTTTTAGGGATGAGGTGAAATTTTCGCAATTTGTAAGGCTTTAGTCTAAGATCCGTTTTTGCAAATCGCCTCATTGATCTGACACTTGCTGTCATGTCACGAGCGGGTTTCTCATGGAAACCCTCGGATTTCTCTGGATTCGCTTTTCGAAAGCCTTACGATTCCTTGAAGTGTTTACTGTGCGTTTTCGCCCATTTCCTGGACGTCGACCACCATTACCAAGGTCTTTGAAACGACAGATTGCATCAGACACTGTTTGCCGAGGTTTAAAAAGCAAACGAATGATTTCGCACTGCCGTTTTCTTTGCTGAAACAACTTTAAAATAGCAGCCCTTTTGCTCGACATTATCAAAAACACATAAATTAAAGTACTAACTTCGAAATAATTTTAGAAAATATTTTATTATGAAAGTGGTAGATAAAGAAACATGAAAATACCAATTAAGAATAAATTCATTAACTATTCTAGGAGACTTGAAATTTGTCTGATTTTTTTTGCCGCACCCTGTATAAGATAGCCCACAAAGTTATATGAGTTTCGTGTTTGTCAAAAATCAACAGAGTAGGAGATTCTTTACTTCGCAAGAAGATAAAAATGCTTCAAAAAAGAGGAAAATTCGTTTTCTCGCAAAAAATCAGAAAAGGTGCTAGGTAAGGGCAAGTAGCTCTACAGCAACAAATTATTGTTACATTCTATCCTCTTTAGGGGGGGGGGCTTAACGGATGGCAAAAATGTCTTAATCTGGTCTTCCCCTTTCGAACAAAACCTTTCCCGATCCAATGCATCCTTTAGCCCCAGAAGAGATGGAAGTGCATGGTCGCGCGGACATACACACAGACAATCCTGAGAACACAGACAAGTGTTCTGAGGATTTAATAGAATGGACAACAATAGTTATTTTAATAAATTCCGAAATAAATGACGAGCTCGTCATCTTGCCCCGTGCTTCGGATCGTCATCTTGCCGCAGACTGTCTGTTTAAAAATATTCGTTGTCATTACCTGAAGGTAGGCAATTAATGGACATTTATTCATGGTAATAGGTAGTATTTAAACCAGGTTACTCATAACTGTTAAAGAGAAACGTTATATCTTACCTGTATGTGTAGCACAGGCTTCATAACTAACACAAAAATTGCGATTTCAGCGTGTTTATACCATTGTTTAACGAACGGACAAAAGGAGAGCCAGTAGTGTCCATTTGAGGCTGCTACCTAGTGGAATACGGAAAAATTAAGACATTCGTCATCTTGCCCAGGTCTCCCCTACAAGAAATAAATTTTTGAATGATTTCAGTTTTTAGATTCAAATGTCACCGTATCAAAAGTAAATTTTAATATAAACGAAAAACTCATTTTATGAAAAGGGAGATAATACTTAATGTTGAATGGAAGCTGTCACATTTAATGGGTGAACACTGTTTTTGAAATTTTGGACTTTGCTCCTCTGGTAAATCAGTATTTTCGTCGGAAATATCGTAAGAATAAGAAAAAAGATTATAATTTGAATAAAAATTGAATAACAAGAATGAGACTTAGATGACACAAAACTGATGTGACCCACTTGGCGCCACAGTCATTGAATCATCATATTTTTGAGAAATTAGATGCATTTGGAAATTGGTAGAATGATCGCGAATAATTATTTCACTAAAAATATCAAGATAGCATAAAAAAGGACATCTAGCCTATATAAAAATGATAAATATAATGCATTATTCAAAAGAAGCATGATAGCGAGTGTGCATCACATTGAACCGATTTTGTGACCACGGATTAAGTATCGTTGACAAAATGAACTATCTGAAATTTAAAACATAATACTTTTCAGTTGTAGGGGAGAATTACATGAAAAGAGAAATGCAATTTGATACTCGTTAAGATTGACTTAAGGTACTGCTATGTATATTACACAATTCAGAAAACATATATCTACAAGTCTTAGAGTACACTTTACGAACTGGATTGATTACACTCATACAAGTAAAACGCGACATACTTTCAACACATTAAAACAGGTTTACACATAAAAGCAGGAAGATTACTCAAGCAATGCTTTTCGGAGAGTATTTTTTTCTACATGTACAAAGTATGAGTGATATTCATTAGAATATTTCCGAGTTTTTGCATCGTCGTTCATTTAATATTCGTAATTGCTTATTTTCATATTGACTAAGATAATCTTACCATATATTTAATAAATAATTTATATTGAAGGTTTTTGAATATGAGATTTTGAGAATTATTCTCATTGTATGAAATATACCATTTTTTTCTTTACAAATTAATTTTCTTCACAAATTAATTATTATGTATGGAGCAGGAAATGGTTTTTATTTAAATTAAGAAAAGTTGAAATGCTTGAAACGTACCCATTTCCGTGAATATATTTCATAAAAACGCTAATAATGAGTGTTTTTCCATATATTTATATATATAAATATTTACACATATATATATTCTGGCGTCAGAATAAGTTCTGAAAATATTAAAAGAAGTAAACACAATATAAATACCAAATAAAATTATCGAAAGCAAAACCTCCAAAAATTAATGATATTTTTATAAAGAGAACTAATTACTTATTAAATCAAACAAACCTTATTGAAGCTCAAGACATTATTAAAGTATATAATTCTAATATTTCATTAAATATTAATTTATTTCATTAAATTCAATAGGAAACAAAACAGCATAATATTTTATAAATTCATTATATAAGTATCTATATCTAAGCTACATTCATAAATATCTATATCATCAATTTTATTTAAAGTTACGTAGAAATATTAAAACTTTATTTTCAATGAATTTACAAAATGTGAGAGAACATAATACTTTTAAGCAAATAAAATACAGTGTTAAAATAATTCCTTCCATATTATTTAAAATTTCGTCTTTTATCAGAATATGCAAATATATATCTTAGAATTTAATAAGCATTGAGAAAAACATTTAATTAAAGCTACCTAAAAAGCAAATTTTTAACTTTCTAAACATTTTCCTTTAGATGCTAGAAAAACGATTAAAGTTCTAGAATTAATTTACAAAAGAAAGGATCCTTCAAGAAAACAATAAAAATATTTTTATTGGTCAAAACTAATACATTCAAGTCATAAAGCATTAAGTCATTCATAATAATAATAAAAAACTAAATTCACGGGAAAAAGAATAAACACGCTCCTTTACGAATACATTTAATAACCCATTTATGTCGAAATATTTTGACCCAAAATTGTAAAAAGATTGATTTTAATAATTTGTATGTTTGAAAAATGACGTTAAGCGAAGACTCTTTCAAGGAAACAATTTTAAAATTTCCAAAAGTTCAAAGTTCCATATTTTTCCAGCGAGTAAATCTGAATAAAAATTATGTCTTTGAAAATTGTTGATAGAATTTATCTAAAAACTAAGGATTTTATTTGTGATGAGTACGCAAATGATTTTTAAGATGATCACTACGAGAGAATGCTTTATTGCATACTTTGCAAACATAAGGCTTTTCTATGTTGTGAATACGTAAATGTCTCTTTAAATGACTGTTGTTATAGAACTCCTTGTTGCATATTTCACAAACATAAGGCTTTTCTCCGGTATGAATACGCAGATGAATTTTTAAGGTTCTACTAAGAGAAAAAGCCTTGTTGCATATTTCACAAAGGTGTGGATTTTCCTTGTTATGAATACTCATATGACTGCTTAAATGACCTTTTCGACAAAAAGACTGGTTGCACACTTCACAGACATAAGGCTTTTCCTTGGTATGAATACGCAGATGAGTTTTTAAGTTGCTACCTTGAGAAAAAGACTTGTTGCATATTTCACAAACATGAGGCTTTTCCTTGGTATGAATACTCATATGACTGCTTAAATGACCTTTTCGACAAAAAGACTGGTTGCACACTTCACAGACATAAGGCTTTTCCTTGGTATGAATACGCAGATGAGTTTTTAAGTTGCTACCTTGAGAAAAAGACTTGTTGCATATTTCACAAACATGAGGCTTTTCCTTGGTATGAATACTCATATGTATGCTTAAATGACCTTTTCGACAAAAAGACTGGTTGCACACTTCACAGACATAAGGCTTTTCCTTGGTATGAATACGCAGATGAGTTTTTAATTTGCTACCTTGAGAAAAAGACTTGTTGCATATTTCACAAACATGAGGCTTTTCCGTGGTATGAATGCTCATATGTCTGCTTAAATGAGAACTTCGAGAAAAAGACTGGTTGCACACTTCACAGGCATAAGGCTTTTCCTTGGTATGTATACGCAGATGCCTTTTTAAGTTACTACTGTGAGAAAAAGCTTTGTTGCATATTTCACAAACATGAGGCTTTTCCTTGGTATGAATAAGTAAATGTCTTTTTAAATTATCACTTGTAGAAAAATCATTTTGGCATATTTCGCAAACATGGGCCTGTTCACCTTGAATGCATCTATTTGACCTTAACAATGGTAATCTGTAGAATGTCTTGTGGCATGTTTTACAGATATAAGGCTTTTCATTTGCTTTACCGTTCAAGCGAAGATTAAAGTTGTCATTTCGAGCAAGAGACATCTTCCAAAAAGAACTAGATAACTATTCGTTTTTAATACTAACCGAATATAGAAAACAAGTTTTTAGAAGCTTCTGACGAATACCGTTTTATATTTTCATAGGTTTGAATGAGAATAAAATCCTTTAATGCGATGCTGAAACATTAATGCGAGGTTTTGTCTTCGTGATTTATGATCTTTACAAATTGCAATTCAGTACACTTCACAAGATTAAATGGAATAAAATGAATTATAGCTTATATAAATAGATTTAAAACTGGTGATTTTCTTTTCAATTTTTTCAAGATTTTGGGTGGCTTTCTAATAGCATTTATGTAAAATGAAACATATATAATGACATAATATTATGTAACATATATAATATTTCCCAAATTAACTTTACATTGAAATTAATAATAGTTTATAAGGACTTGTAATGTAACTTTAATATATATATGTATGTGAGTTATATTTTGCCGCCTATTCAGGGGGGTATAGGTGTTAATGACGCTGATTCCTGTGCTGCAGGGAGTAAATTCGAATCTCTAAAAAGCCATGAATTTTTGTAAATGTACAGCGTCTTCGAGGCAAGACCGGCTTAATAGCCGTTGATCCGCAAGGTTGATCGTGAGGTTGGTGGAAGGGGAAGAGAGATTGGTGACCCTTGGCCACTCCCGGGGCGTTCTTCTTAAAAATTAGCGTGGGACCAAGTGAAATCTTGGTGGTCAAAGCTAAATTCAAGCGACATTCGCACAACCCCTTTCCGTGATGAGTTGTTTGGATCTCGAGCTGGCACTGCCGATCGGGTGGCATAGCAACAACATTAACTATAACAAAAGCATTTTCAGCAAAGAGGTTGTGTAATTCAATGGAGGATATTTCAAAGGGAACATGGAACCTTTTATTATTTGAGTGTGCGTAATTAAATGCATCCCTTATATGCGTGTTTACCATAGAGTGCGTTATTTTAGCGGAACTTGTGTATATTTGTGTATATACAGCTCCTATTTTTGTAACAAATTGATTAACCTTATTATGTTTGGTACAAATAGGAAGACCTTTCCTTTTTTGCAATTGGTCCATGTTTTTGATATACATAACTTGTTTTTAATTTCAATGGTTAAAAGCTGAAATTACGTTTGTCCTTTGATTTCAGATTTTTGCTTTCTTTCTTTATTTAACTATTTGTTTTATTTAATTATTCAACAATTATTGCACGTGTGTCAAATATTTCATAAGAAATTCCAGTTTCCAGCATTTCAAAGGCTTGGGAAATATTTACGGAACAATGAATCCGTTTTGGGTTGCTTCTCCGAGACTTGTGTTACTATCATCTATTTACCAAAGCATTTAAAAAAGGAAGGTTTTTATTCAAGCAACATGTGCGTGCCTGTTAGGTATTTGAACATTGGCAAATTTAACGTGCATTAGATTATCTACACAGTGGATCTTCAGTGGCTCTTGGGCTGAAACTAATGTTTTCTCCGGCACGAGTTTTGACAATAACCACAAGACAAAAAATATTTTTTTCCCATCTACAAGTCGTCACTTCCTCAGAGGTCAATCTTTTTTACATGATCGAGTTGGCCTAACCGTGAAATGCTTTTGTAATTTTAACATTTTTTGCAAGTTGGGCATTTTTGCATGGGTTCATTAACATTTAACATGGTTTAACATTTTTGCGTTCACTGGGGTCACGCCGACGGGTTATTCTCAAGTGATTCTTAACAA
>BMAO01017077.1:0-28790 GCA_019973975.1 Trichonephila clavata | reverse complement strand
CGTGTTATATTACATAGTTTCAAATTTAAATGCATTAGAAAAAATTACTTTCGTGTATTTGGGAGTTTTTCTTACCCTCTTGATAATTCGAAGTTTTTATTGGTCCCTTCAACTTCGAATTGTCGAAAGTCGACTGCATATACCATACTGTTCGATTTAATTGGGACAAATGGAAAAAAATAATTTTTTTCTAAGACCTTAGCTTTTAATCGTTGCATACGTGTATCTTAATTGGACTGGAAAATCTCTATATTCGTACGAAGTATGTCCTTTAATATATATAAACTCTGGAACCCGTTTTGGCCATTAACTCCTTAGGTATCGTACATGTCCTTGACTTTATCATCAAAGAACTATACTTATATAGCAGTCGTATAATATGCTCTGTTGGGCAATTCATCTCAGCTAAACGATTCTTGAGAATACGCTATAAGTTCTCAGTAGGATTTAGGTCTAGGGAATTACTAGGCTAAACAAGCCCTTAATTTTTTATTCCTGCATACAAATCTTGACTAATATCGAATTGTGACAAAAAGAGCCAAGGACTGTTTGAAAGGTTCCATCAAATGTTATCATGAATTGAAAAAACCCGACTATGTAATGTTTCTAAGTATTTTACAGAATTAATCTTCACTCTCTAAGAGAAACTAAATTGCCAGTTGCATTTTTGTAAAAATACCCCATAACGTCTCTTTAAAGAATGTTTTACAGTATGTGGATATGATTGTAACAGAATTTCACCTGCAATTGTCTTACTGTGTGTGTGTGTGTGCATTTGGTTTGTATTTCTGCATAAATAAATATTTTTCATCACGGAAAATTACCTTCTTTCAGTCATTAACAGTGGTAAGACTAATTTCCGTAAGGTTTTGCGTACAATTGAGGTATTCACTTCAACACTATGTTCTAATAAATCCTTTCGCTTGCCTATGCTTGCCTTACTTGGATTTATATATATATTTTGCAATCTCTTGTTAGAATTTTATAAGTTCTTCCGCTTATGCCCACATTTTCCTTTTCTTTTTAGAGAGGAAGTTCCGGAAACTTGAAATTCTTGAAACACTTGATTTACCCTCACCAACTACCATAGCTATACTTCTCGCAGTCGTAGACGTGTGTCAGTTAAAAGCGAATATTTTAGAATGCTTCTTCGGAGTAATATCCTTCTTTGAACAAGCAAACGCAATCCGTGTTAAATGTTGTTGTTGTCGCGTCCTTCCCGCAGGGAAGGGTGGCCGTGGTAGCCGATTGGTCTAGGCATCGGATCGTAGCTGGCATGTCATGAGTTTGATCCTAGTACCACTGAAGACCCGCCTAGTAAAGCAGCGATGCAAGTAAAATCTGTCGAGAGCTCAAACGTCCTCCAGTTGGTGTAGTGGGGTAGTTAGGAGAGCGGGGTGCCAGCTCAGGTGTCGTCCGCGTCACTTGACCATGGTTTAAAATTACGCGGACCGTCTCCAAAAGCCCTTGTGTAGCTGAACAGTGGGACGTTAATATTCTCTCACTCACTCACTCAACCGCAGGGAAGGAATGAAAGTTGTCATTGCCTTTGAGACAGGTTGGACTTCTTAGCGATAGATGGTGACACCACCTATCTCCACCTCCACAATTTTAGCATGGGACTGAAAGGAAGGGAAATATTATCCATCCCCCTGCACTCGTGGTTTCTGCTGCGACCGCCCACAAGACTTTCGGACCCACTGATTTAACGAGAACGGTGGTATTTAGTGGCATTGGGCATCGAACCCAGGCCCTCGGGTCTGGAGTCCGATGCTCTAACCACTAGGTTATCCACGGCCCACGCGTTACATCAAACATAACCCCATAAAATTACAAACCCCAGCTACTGCACTGCAATGCCCACTTCTGAGCTACTGATACACTAAAACCAGTCGAACTTTTAAATTATAATCAAAATCGATCCGTTGCACTATCCGATTTGTGGCAGTTCAGGGCATCACTGGTAATCACACACTAACTCAGACAAGAAAATAGGCTTTTCCCAATTAATTTGAACAGTATATATATATAATCATAATTTCTCTACAAGAGAGAGATGAATTAACATGATTAATACTTAAATGAATTGCATTTGCAAGAAAACCAGACAACAGAATTTAAAGGGAGATATGAAAAAATTGAAATAACAGAGTAAAATATAAAAATATAAAAAAATGGATGCTACAGTATTATCAACATTGCTTACTTAGGACAGCTTGTATACAAAAAAATTCTTCTTAAGAAAATTTATCTGTATATAAGTGGGGTTGAACATGTTTTTTGGCCAGCCAACCTCCCCCGTTCTATTAATAATACCGAGCCAAAACCAATTGGAAATAATGGATAGGAAATCTAAATCCATTGTGAGAAAAAGGTAACTTACCTTTTTATGCATACAGAAATGCAGAGCCCGCGCTAAATCTGAGTACAATAAACAAAGTTATTGCCAGATTCTGGACCCAAATACAATTTCAAAACAAAGCAATGGCTGAAAAATAGCACTTTGCAAAAGTATGAAAAGAATAGAAATAATAAAATATGAATTGTAAACATAATACCATTATATAAGATACTATAAGATCATTTGATTTAAAAGTTATAATAAATTTAAAAAATATAATTTTATCTAAAACTAGAAATCGGGGGTATTTAAAACAATCTATGATGAATAATAAATCTATAATATTAACCTGTTAAAACTATGGAAATTTAATCCTTACTAATTAGAAATTCTTTATTCATATATAAATTAATAAAATTAATTGGGTAGTTTTGAATTAAACAGTATTTGGTAAAATATTTATAGTTGTTTATTATTTCTGATTTATTTGAAACTAGAAATTTATTGCGTAGTGTGTAATTTATAACAATATTTCTGAATATAGGTACATGCACATTACTCTCCCAATGCGGTACTTTTATAATATTAAAATTAAAGTTTTCTCGTTTAACATAAATATTAGTAACAAGTTTATTATATTTTAATTTAATTTCTATATCAAGAAATCTTGCTTCATAATTGTTACTATTTGTCTGTATTAAATTAAGATATTGTGGATAAAAATTAATATTTGGTTTAAAGTTGTCTTGCTTGCCAAAAATGATTATATCATCTATATAACGAAAAAAGTAAAATTCTATGTTGTCTGTGAAACTATTTTCAAAATAATGTAAATATAAATTGTCAAGACAGTTGCTAGCTGGACCACCTTGTGGTAGACCCTTAATCTGTTGATAAATAATTACCATTATGATAAACATAATTATCTTTTAGAACTAACCTAAGTAGAGAACCAAATTTATCATATATATATATATATATATATATATACATATATACATATATATACATATATATTCATATATATATGTAATATTTCCCATTAATTATTCTTAATAACTTTTAATTACCTTTGGTCCATCCCTTAAGGACCAACGTTTTAGTAATATGTTAACCAGCCGTCTAACGAGAGGATTTTAAACTACATCCATCCACCCACACAGATCACGTGATTTAAGCTGCCTATAAATACCGAGACTCCTGGAAACCAACTTTCGTTTTCGCTTCTGTTTTTGCCTCAACATGTAGCCGGCTGCAGTGTGTTTGTGTGTGCTTAGATTGTGCCGTCCCTGTAATGTCTTATGTGTTCAAGATGGATAATAAACAAGTTTATTCAATCACCGGAATGTCTCGTCAATTCCAACCAAAGAAACCATCATAAATAGTAATCATATAAAGAATACCTTTCAACGGCCACATCTATTTCATATATATGTATATATATATATATATACACATATATATACATATATATTCATATATATATTCATATATATATATTCATATATATTCATATATATACATATATATGTGTATGTATATATATATGTATTTAAATATATATAAAATAAATCCTAGAGGACGTTAGAAATGAAATAAAACTCATTATGCGTTGTGCTGGTGACTTACCGCCAGTTGCGGCGAAAAAACGTGGACGCGCTGGTACGATGCTTCCTAGACGATGGTTAGTGGGCCTCTGACGAGAAAATCACGTCAGCGTTTTAATAAGCAAGCTAGATGGCGTTTCTGTGGAATGCTGTTTTGACTAACATTGCCGTTCTGTGCAAAGGGATGATCTAACCTTTTACAAAAAGAAAAAGTTCTATGGGATATTTTACATGTATGTATATATATATATATATATATATATATATATATATATATATATATATATATATATATATATATAATTCCATTTATTTTTATCTCTCATAGATTTTAATTATCAATGGAATCTATGGAATTTTATCTAATCTATCCTTCAGGACCCACGTTTTAATAATAAATTAGCTAGCTTATTAGTACATTATCCACTACATCTATCCAGCCACCTATAAAGATCATGTGGCTTTCCACTTACTATAAATACTGAGATTTCTGGAGACCGCTCACTTCCACCTTTGTCTTCAATCATGTAGCAGGCTGCAGCACGTAGTGTCTTAGTTTTCTTTGTCCTGTGTATTGCGTCGACAATTCCCCTGTTTTGTTTAAAATGTGTATGCTTATGTGGTTCAAGGTGTGCAATAAATAGATTTCCAACAATAAAAGACTGCCTCGTCAATTTCAACAAATATTAAACATCAACAATCATAAAAAATGAATTTAATATTAAGGAATCCCGGCCACCGGCCACGTCTATATATGAAATAATGATTAATGACTCGTAAAAAATTATAGAGCCTTTTTATTATTCGTATTTATGTATTCATTAATGTACATATATGCCAATGCAGATTCAAATGTATGTACACATGAATTTGCCCCAAAAGTTAAAATAATGTTAACCTTATTAATACATTATAAATCGAACCTTTTTTCTCCATTTCATGATTTAGTTATTTAATTTCATTAGCATAGAATATTTTTATATTTGCCTCATGTTTATTTTTTTAGATAAATTAGAAAGCAAAATAACGTAATATTTTTTTCATAACAAATTTTCGGCCTCTAAATTTAAGTGTTCACATGATCTTTTTGAATTTATATTTATTATTATTTCAGAATGACATTAATTATTTCTCCCGCATAATTTTGTACCTGATAATACTAAAAGTCAAACAACAGGTTTTTGCTTAAATATATAGTAATTTTTTTTTTAATTTGTTGTGTAACTGCAATTTTAAGGCCACGTTTGGCTAAAAATTTATTTTAACTGATACGTGAACTTCATCTTTGGAAATTTTTCAGTTGATGGCCGAAATAGGTATAGGTAGTATTAAGGGATTATTTTGAGTTGAAGGTGGCTAATTATATCAGATTCTCACATATCTAGTGATATCATGTGGGCCCTCGTACGTATGCAGGATGATCTTTGAGGTTAGCTCAAGATAGGGGATCCGCAAGATTAGATCAAGACGGTAAACTCAAGATATATATACATAATATTCGTTTTAAAAACTTGGCAAAGAATGTATAATGTAATCAGCTGTAAAATATACATAATTTTATTCACTGCCTTGGCCCTATTAAAAAATCTCAGTAAAGCAGAAAAAATAATTACTTCGTTTTTTTAACATTTAAGGTATCCGACTACCCTAAAACTGTGAATTTTGCCAAAAAATTACAATTTTTTTTTATAATTTCATTTTATGGGCCATCTTATTAGCTTTATAAAAGTACTAAGTGTATTATTTTCCGTTTACTAGAACAAAAACTATAAGTGTTTTAATAGAAACAGATGTCATTACTTGAAGCAAGATATTATACTTTAAAACGCTTTTTACTCGAAATGTGATTTTTTTGAAAATAATCAAACGGGGCCAGCGATTGCTAAAAAGTTTTGAACATAATTAACTGGAATTTTTTCTGTAAGTTCTGTATAATAGTAGAATTGTTTTAACCTTCATATTTATCAATCCCTATTTTTTTACAAAAATTACAGTCCCTTTATGTGAATATAATCACTGTCTTTTTAAGCATTTTCATATACTTACTTAGATAAAGTGCTCTAATTTTTGTAAAAAAGAAAATATCTTTTATCCTGAAGTTAATTTCAAAACTGAACAATATAACAACACATTAGATTCAAAAAAATTGAAAATTTGTTCACAAACCTTGGGTGCAGAATGGGCCGCATTTATGCTATTTTTCGTCAATTTTCACCTATTTTTCCTATTTTAGTAATAATAATTTATTTTTCTCCTTTTAATTTTAGCACATTTTCTCAAAATGCATTAAACAAATCTAAAAATAACAAAAAAATCCCCATATCTCCTTTTTTTTAAAAAAAAAAGTTGTCTCAACCAGTCGGATACCTTAAATATTTATTAAATCACTTACTTGTCTGAGGACGAGAAACACACAAGATGAACATGGTCACTTACCTCTAACAGCTAAAAAACCCTTAAGATTTTTGTTACGTTTCTGTTTAACAAATGAAAAAAGAGGTTCTTGGTAAAGGAAAAAGTTGACCTTGCAGTATAGTCCCCCCCCCCCTCCCGCATATTGCGCTGCGAAACTCATTTCCTGTTGATCATCCGTTTTCCATCCACCATGGAGAGGAAGTACTGCACAGAAAGGGCTTCAACAGAGCTCCTTTTTTCCAACATTGGCATAAGCAAATTAAACCAATTGGATGGCATTAGCGCGCGAGAGAGTGGTTTTTCCTCTTAATTAATATATTTTAATAGAACTTTCGTATTAAGCTCGTAAAAATTACTCTGCATTTTAAAACATTTATTGTTTTTCTGAAATAGAGTAATATACAGTTTACAAATAGGCCCTTTAAACTTAGGTTCAAATTTAATAATCAAAATTTACCCCCTAGATAATTTGCAGCATTACAATAAACATGTTTTAAATGCATTACTCTGCATTTTAAAACATTTATTGTTTATCTGAAATAGAGTAATATACAGTTTACAGATAGGCCCTTTAAACTTAGGTTCAAATTCAATAATTAAAATTTACCCCCGAGATAATTTGCAGCATTACGTCATTAGTTAAATTCTAATGTGATACAGTTTATTTCTTATTTTTAACAGTGTTACTTGAAGAATTGGAATGTACTTAGCCTAGCAGTAAATTAATACCCTTACACTAAAAGTGCAATTTTTAGAACAAACTAATCTAATTCTATGAAGCTTTGAAAAGAAATATTATTTTCCTGTGAGAATAATTTCCTTCTCCGTAAGCTCAGAATTTCTATTAGCGCTTACTTCACAGTCATAAAACCTTGTTTTATGGTTATTTATTCCCTATATGTAAGATAATGAATTTATCTGCAGCTGCAGGGGATCATATTAGGCCAATACCGAGTGTTTATAGCAAGGAATTGGAAAGAATGTTTAATAAATATGCGATTTGAATGGCAATTATTTTCTTTTTTGTACTTTAGTATGTTTTACTTATTATGAATCGCATTGCTTTGCGTTTTTAAGAAAATGCATTGAAAAACAAAATTCTGAAATTGTGACGATAAATTCTTAAATGTACTTTTTCCTGTAAAGAAATATCTAGACATTTCGCCAAAAAAAATTATGTTTTTTCATGCATATATTGTTGTTGATTTCAACGATTTTAAAATAATTCTGTACTATTATCACAGGAATTAAAATTTTTGAGCTTATTTACTTCGCAGTTTTATAATTGACAGTATCTATTTGTTTTGCTGTTCTCATTTTGCATTATTTTTAAGGTATTAAATCATATGTGTATTACTCCAATTTTTGAAAACTGTTCTTTGTTTTAGCCAGCATCATATTAACACACACTAGAACCGTCAGATTCTGGATCAAAGACCGCCATTGGGAATCAATTCGACCCTTATTAGAAATTCAACTTCAATCAAAGTAAATAATTTTTTATTGATAAATTGCGCTGAAATTACATTATACTTGTTTTTGAAAATTGTTCAATTTTTGTTATTCATTTATTTAATTTTTGTTCATTTTCCCAATCCGTATAGAGTTTTTTTTAAACGACACTACATTAACGACAATATACCATGCAATATATTTTATTACTCAATATCCTTTGGCAGAAGTACAGACGCGATAATAAAACAGATTAACAACTGCAGATAAAACAAATTTGTACGCTATATTCTCTACAGTTGATATTGGCTTAAATACAAACAATATGCCCAGTAGACAGTAATAGCAGAACATTTAAACTAAACTGGTTTCTGGGAACTCTCATGGCTTGGAGAAGCTTTATTTTGTTATTTGCAACATTGAAAGTTACACTTGTTTTATTTCAGTGTTTGTATTGGATTGATTTAGGAAAGGAGAAAGAAAGGCAAATCATAAATTCCTATTTCTTCCATGATTACAAGAATAGATTCTCGATATGAAATTCAGGTGTCGGAGGATGGCTTGAAAATTATGTAATATTTAAATTCAAAAATCTCAAGGACACTGTAAGAACATGAACAGGCTTTTACACTTCCTCCAAGCTATGAATTAATTGTTCAGGTTCAAATATATTGATTTAAAAATATTCGAATTTTAAATAGATGCTAACCAAAACTTGATTTATAACTTGCCCAATTCATTTGCCATGTAATGGATTAAACTGCTTTTTGATTTACACGAAAAAAATTTTCATCTATGGTTACTTTTTGTTCAGAATTTTAGCATGAATTACAAATTTCCAATCAGCTTGTATTCGTTTCCGAAAAAAGGCACATTTCTTCTTTGCCAGGTGCTCCGCTGAGCTGCTATGTACATCAGATGCGAGATATCACATACTTATACGTAAAATAGTGCGTGTCATTCTATTTTTCAACGCAGATTGTCCCAATTTTTTTTACCATAAATCTTCTGCATAAAGTTTCGAATGACTAGAACTGTGCATGTGTGTAACAGAGTAAAATGTAACATAACAGTTGGTGCCATGTCCAAAATGAAGCAGGATTTGTCACAATGTTATGGAGAGCATAAGGCGTTAAGGTATCCAACTACCTTAAAACTGTGAATTCTGCCAAAAATTGACCTTTTTTTCTAATTATATTTTATGGGACATCTTATTAGCTTTATAACAATACCAAGTTTATCATTTTCCGTTTACTAGAACAAAGACTACAAGTGTTTTAGTAAAAGCAGATGCCATTATTTTAAGCAAGATATCATACTTTAAAACGCGTTTTACTTGAAAAGTGATTTCTTGAAAATAATCAAACGGGGTCAGCAATTGCTCAAAAAGTTTTGAACATAATTAACTGACATTTTTTCTGTAAGTTCTGCATAATAGTAGAATGGTTTTAACTTTCAGATTTATCGATCACTGTTTTATTACAAAATTTACAGTCCCTTATGTGAATAGAATCGCTGTCTTTTTAAGCATTTTCATATAGTAACCGAGATAAAGTGCTCTAGTTTTTGTAAAAAAGAAAATATCTCTTATCCTGAAGGTCATTCAAAACTGAATAATATAGCGACAGATTTGATTTGATGAAAAAGTTGAATATTTGCTCATAAACCTTTGGTGCAGAATGGCCCGCGTTTATATTATTTTTTGTGTCATTTTTAACCTATTTTATCCTATTTTAGTAACAATAATTTCTTTTTCTCTTCTTCATCTTAGCACATTTTTCTTAAAATACACTAAGCAAATCTAAAAATAACAAAAAAATCTCCTTATCTCCTTTTCTTAAAAAAAAGTTGTCGCAGCCAGTCGGATACCTTAATGTAGTTGAAATAGGATGAATGGATGGCATGCACTTATCATTAACAAAAAGATTTGGTACGATATTGCCTCATTATTGTTTACGTTCATATCCACATGAACATCCTGATTCGCAAATGACGGGGTAATATTGCCAAAAAGTTCGGTAGCAGTATTGTTACTTCTTTCAGAAGACGGCGCATTCGATGAATGCACGTTATTAACACATATATATCTTCATTTTTGATGCCTTCACCGCTGATATCTGAATCTAAATGTGTGTTCCAGGAAGGGCAAATCAATCCTGTATATTGAATGTTCTACATACACTCAAGAGACAAAAAATTATGACCACCTGTCAATAACGAGTTTTGGCCCACCTTTGGCGAGCAACATAGCTTCAACCCGCCTCGTCATGGATGCCACAAGTCCTTGGTTGATGGCCGGAGACAGATTGTACCGGATGTTTAAGCAACGGTCACGCAAATCTGAGATATTGCGAATTGGTGGTCTTTGAACTCTGAGCTGCCGTCCCATGACATCCCAAATGTGTTCTATCGGATTGAGATCCGGTGAGTTAGGCAGCCAGGACATTAACTGGAATTCTGCATCATGTTCCTGGAACCACTCTAACACAATTTTAGCCTTGTGACACGGGGCGTTGTCCTGTTGGAACATTCCATTTCCAGTTGGAAAAACAGAGGCCATGCAAGGGTACAACTGGTCCGCAGTGATGTTCAGATACCCTGCAGCATTCGTGGTCTGCTGTACCACAACCACAGGTCCCAGAGACGCCCAAGAGAGCGTCCCCCAAAACATAATACCGCCAACACTGGTCTGTGTATGACCTACTGTACATTGAGGGAGCAACTGTTCCCCTGGAGAACGGCGTATTCTGACACGGCCATCGGCTTGATGAATGAGAAACCGTGATTCATCTGACCAGGCAACTCTCTCCCACTGCTCCATGGACCAGTCGCAATGTTCCCGTGCCCAGTGAGGCTCAGTTGGCGATGACGCGTGTTCAGCAAAACGCACATGAATTAAACGTTTGCTGCGTAGCCCCATATCCAACAGTGTCCACTGAACAATCTGCTCCGATACTATTCTACTTGGTCCGGCATTGTATTGGTCTGTCAACTGAGCCACTGCCTGACTCCAGTTTTGCTTCACCATGCGAGACTGTCTCCGACGACCTTTTTCTTCGATAGTGGGTGGACGTCCAACACCATGTCGTCTACTGCTGGTATGACCGTCATTCATCCACTTTGCATAAGTACTAACAACTGCAGATCGCGAAGAACCCACGAGTCGTGCAGTTTCGGAAATACTTTTTCCGAGTCATTACAATCTGCCCTCTATCAAAGTCGCTTAGATCCGCAGCCTTTCCTATCACACAGAGAAGTAAGTGAAAGAATGATTCTTTAAACTCTCCAGCAGCAGTTAAATACCGCTTCTACATGATCACGTGCCTTCCACATCATCCACGCGAGTTCATTGCAGAATGTAGGGGTGGTCATAATATTTTGGTTCTTGAGTGTACAGTTTGGTTGCAGTGTATAGCTTTGAGAACTCTGCTGGGGAAAGTTGAGTCGAGTTCAGTATTTGACTGCACAGCTCTATTTTCTCTCAAATCCTTCGGTAGCATTGACATCGCTGCTTGTATTCGTGTGGATTTCAGAAACTCTAAGAACTCATGTTCTTCGAGTGACAATGAGGTGCAAGTGTGGGTGAGATGACTAGTCTTCCTCATCACTAGGCATGAAGAAAACATAGCCAAACTGGAGTTCATTTATTTCCTACTAACCATCACGAAAACAGATGCATGGTTTCTTATGCGCACAAAAACAAAAATGAAATTTTGGGGAATTGAAAAGAGACATTCATTTGAAAAGCATACAGTTTTCCCACTAGGGTCAAAATTATCTGATTCGGTATTTCTATAACTATCTATTTTAATAATTAAAGTAGAAGTTTTAAAAATTGTCACAATAAACTTGGAGCAGCGTTTCTCAAACTATGGGACGTACTCTAAGGGGCTAAGGTACACTAAAGGGGCATGATAACTCTACGACGAGAGGTGCGAACATATTGAAAAGTCGAAAGCAAAAGATTTAAGAAAATTAATTATATATATATATATATGTATAACCAGACAAAATGCATTCTGACATTATAAGAAATAAAAGACACGTTTACACTGATATAATACACTTATAAATGTATCAGTAGTGCACAATGTATTTTAAAACTAATTTAACACTTTTAAGTTAAGAACAAGTTTAAAAATTACCAGGGACCCCATTATGTAGTGTGGGGTGTTGTCATAAAAATTATATCCAAATATTTATCTAGATAATTTGTACGGTTAATAATTAATGCCTTAACTGACGGTAAAAAAAAACCACAAATCGCATCTCATTGCTGCCTTTTACCAACCAGGCACGCGTATGTGATGTATTGGGAAGGGGGGGAGGAGAAAAGGAATAAATAATCAAATCTTATGAATTAAGTAAATCCTTCTCAATCACTGTCAAGGTCTTTTTATTGCATTCCAAAGCCTTAGGAATAATTTTATGGATAGCAGTGCACAGAAAAGATCGTTCTTCGTAAAGAGGTATTTGTACGTCCGGGGCAATTACCGTTTTGGTTGAGAGAGATGTTTATATAAGTCGGTGGTACTTAAGAGGATGTAGCTCTAGCGTCAAAATATAGTGTTACTGAATTCAGTGCATTGTTATTGTATGGAGAAGGGGCGATGAAAATTATGATTGAATATTGGGTCGCAAATAGTAAAAGTTTGAGAAGGACTGACTTGAAGGCATATTAGAAAAAGTCAAAAAATATGAGCACTAGAGCTGGCTTGTATGTTGAAATACAAAACGTGTAATAATATTTAAATTGGGAAGGGAAATCTGCTTTGCATCATTGTCAACGGAGAAATAATTTCCTGAAAAACTTTCTTCCTCCTTTATGAAAAAAATTATTGTCTTCATAGATTATCTAATAAATATTTGTTCGTTTTTTGCTTTTCTTATTAATTGTACTGTAAATAAAACAATAAAATAAGTTAAAACTTAGCAAAAAGTTTGACTTTAATATAATACCTGTTTTTATGATTTTTTTCGTACCTTTTAGCAGCAGAGTAATTATATTATAAATAAATTCTACGTTGGCTACTTCTATGAAGTAAAATAGTTCCATGAATGAACAAATTACCATAAAATCCGGCATATGGCTCTCACTTTTAACACAAAATATAAGATCAAAATTTAATAGTGGCGTTATACGTCGGGTATAAAAATTCGCATTAAAAATATACATAAGCATATAAAAAATTAGACTTTACATAGATCAAAATACTGTTTATTTAAAAGAAATGTCAGAAATATACTATTTTTTCTTAAACTTGGAATAATACCTTGAATAAATAACTTCATAACAGAAAAGCAGTGCGTACGATTTCGGCTTGAAAGTATAGGAGCACGTTATACGCCAGAGTTTACGGTAAGTAAAATGTAAATATTGCATTTGTTGTTGAATTATCTGGTGTACAATAATTGAAGAATGTATGGAAAGAAAAAAAGTAATGCAAGAGAAGCGAATGAATACAGCAAATTAATATATCACCAAAACCATGAAACTCTTTCACAAAATGCACTGTACGAATAATTCTTCATTTCAATGAATGAATTAGTAATTGGTAATTATAAATGAAAATATTTTACGTGGAACAAAGGTAAACGAAAAACATTAAATGCAACGTCCATTAAACTAATTACCTTTTGGTAAATCCATTTATTAATTTTTACCCCGTGAAAATATTTCTGAAATGTATTCCATCATAAAATTGATTGATTATAATTCTTTAATATCATTGACAAATTTTGCTGTCACATTTAATCCTGTGGATTAGCATTTTCGAGAATCGATCCAAAATCAATTTCTTATACATAAAATTTGAATCAAGTACACGCCATACTATTTTATCAAATCCAATTAATACACTAAAATGTTTTAATTAGTCTTGGCAAATAATCCTCGAGGCTAATACTTATTCAGAAACTTTTCGCCCAATAAAAATATTCATTAATTCAATTGACAAAATATCCTTTTTATTGGATAAAAAAGAATCCAGAGGTTGTGCTGTGTGAAAAAAAAACTTACTAAGCTTTCGTATCCGTCATATGAAATTAAATCATGAAGACGTAACAATAATAAGTAAACTTGATCTCGGGAGGGAAAAAAAGTCTCCAAGTAAATCAAGGATCCGTTCTAGCGTTCAATCAGTGTGTGCTGATTTACTAATGAGATAATTGACTGGCGGGAGATTTTCGATATACTTGCTAATTGATGCTCAAACATTATTGGATAGGGATTAACTTTATTATTTCTATTCCCAGCTTCGATTTTATTCTGTCTACGGAGTTGGTTACTTCTTGGTTTAATCAAATATTGGCTTTTTTTTAAACATTTGTTTGGTTAAAATTAATGCACTAATACATCATAGCAGATACGTAATTTTCTCGTTTATGGATATAAAAATGATTTAAAGATCGTTATGCTTGAATTATTTATCTTTTTGAATCATGAAAAGAATATTCGTTTGTTTTTATGTTATTATATCATGAACAAATGTTTTGTAATCAGAAATTTCTTAGAAATGAAATCAAAGCATAAAAACAATACCCTTGTGAGTGTATTGTAAATTTCAGTTTTTTAAACTCCTTTAAATATTAATTTAATTAGAAAAACATGGGTGAGTAATAATTTCAGAAAACCGCAGAATTTCGAAATCGTTAATTTGACCAATTTTAACGACACTATTATTTTAAGCCGTGCTTACCATAAGATTGTATTTCTAAAGAAAAAAATTATAAATTTCCTTTGAGACTCTCAAAAATTATCCTTTTATTGGAATCTCCAACAATAATGGTTTTGTTTCTTATTATATCGTGCAAGTACGTTCAAATTGCGATAAACTAAGCTTTGTTTAAGCCCAGAAATAAGCCCAAATGGCATGGCAAATGAATTTGATTTTTTCCCCTTGAATTGTTTTTTCATAGTTGATTATTCTAATGTTGGATGCATTTCTATCCACATTTCGAAAGGTTTATGCATGATTTATTTTATCTGGAGATACCCCCTCTTATTTCATTAAAATAAAATTTCATTTCAAATCAAATTGCGGGTTTTTCACAAATCAATCATGTCAATGTCCAACGCAAGTATTCCTGATGCTGAGTTTTTATTATTTTCTTAAAGTATGTAAACTTTTTATTCCCTACGTATATTATTTTACGTGGGATAATTTAAGAGTAAAAATTGTTCTTAAACACAAATCTCAACAAGAGACTTAGCATTTTAATTAATTATTAAAAATTAAATTAACAAGCACGTGCATTCATGTACAAAATTAAAAACACAATTTTGGATCAAATGTGAAAAAATATTTTTTTCTTTTTTCCCCCAAGAATTAATCATCTAGAATTTATTGCAAATCATTCATCCAGTCTACCGTTTTAATTTTTATTTTTATATTCTTCTGAAAAGATGCAAAAATAATAACTGTAAAGCTATTAAAATTTTTACTTAGTATGACGAAATATTAAAGAGTTCTACAAACAAAATCTAATTAAATATAGTTTTATGTGTATGTTTTGTAAGATAATATTTGTGCAAATGCAAAATTACATTAATTTGTATAACAATCTCATCGAAATGTTCCTTTGGAGCTTTAGATACCAAATAAAATTAATTATTGCTGATTGCTGAAGTGTTGTTTAATTAGTTTCCTCTTTTTGATAATTTCAATATGTATAATTCATTCATTTATATGGAAATGGAAATATTGTTCTTAAAATGATACTACATATGCAATTGTTAGCATGTGTGAATTACGCCCTTAAAGCTGTACGGCATAAAATTTCATTCGCTCCATTATAATAATTTCATGGACTAGATTACTATTAACGATTATTTCATGGTCATAAACGCTTTTTTATGAGCCTCTCTCATCTATATTGATGATAGTTCTTTTAAAACTGCAGTTAACGAAATAAAGGCAGTGCTGAGTAGTTATGTTAGCCTGTTATGAAATACTTGCGATTATATTAGGTATTATTAATATTAATTTAATTAACTCTTAACCTTTTCTACATTTAACCTATTTCGATTCAATTCAAATCACATTGAATCTCCAGAATATTTTTTTTTTGTTTTTTTTATATCCTTTTAGAATGGAACAAAGTAATTGGTACTTGATACGAAAGTTGGATTTAATGGAAAAATTCTATTTAAAAATTCGTTGATAATTACTTTTGCTGGTACTTAAAACAAATGAACGATGCATAATTTGTATAAATTATTTTAAGAATTGGATTACAAACGTCTCCTGCTTAATAGGAACGCTTTAATAAGAACATAAAACTATAAAAAAAAAAAGAAAACGTGGAAAGCCACGTGATAGAAGTGAAACTTCTTTGGCGACGTTGGCCATAAATGCAGGAATACATCTAATTATATTAAACTGTGAGAGAACTTACTTTAATCAAATAAAATTCGAACTTCATTTATTGTATAAAAATATTTTTATTCAGTTTTCTGCATCATCATTTTCCAAGAAAGACACAATAGGTGTGTTAACTGAAGTAGGATATAAAAATTCTCGATTGTAGTCAATCAAGAAAATGTGAGAAAACTGCATTAATCGTGGTTCGTATATTGTTATTCCTTCTCTAGAATCAGTATTCCTTGTCAAATTCAGTGTCCGTTTCAAGAATTCAATGAGTGGCTTTGCTTCTTCTGAAGCAACATTAACATTAAGGTCTCCAGTTAAGATAAACGGCTTTTAATCATCATCGGCTCCAATGATTGCAGCAGTCTCTGTTGTGTACAGCACTAAAACTTTACGGATAAAGATGATAAAAGCTGCGATAGAACTGAATGGTGATATATAGACTTTCGCCTGGACTTGCTGCTAGTTTTCCTTTTTTTTTTTTCTTTCCTTTCACGAAACTTTTTTCCACTTTTTGCATTTGTTCTAGGCATTCTGACCAGAATTAATTTTAATTCAATGGAAATAAAAATTAATAATATAAACTTAATGCATCACTCACAGAAGTCACCGTGTTTGTTTACAAGACGCTATTCGCAGTGATTCTGGCGTGAACGTCAGTGACATATACACAATGTCCCAGACACTCCCATAACGGGAAGAGCGATATAATGGTAATACTTTGGGTGCGTTTATTCGTTGAAAATGGCACGCGTTTTTATTAACTAAAAACTACGAAAATACGCCACACGAGTTCGTTACGAGTAGCATACTCACTTATCTCCAATACCTAAGCACCTTCAGTCCAAATACAAGATTCCCCACTCCATACCACCTTAGCAATCGTCCAACTTTTTCACGGGTATGACATAAGTCACGTGGTGAGCCCCCCCCCCGCGCTTTTTTCCTACTGCTCGCTATCTCCTCATCATGACGACGTTTCGGCGGGATGGGGGGAATCACTACTTCCGTTCACTTTTTCACTGTTATGCAAAACTGGGTAAATTTCAAATTCGCTCCGTGAGCAAAGAAGTTTTACTTTAAAAATATAAAGTAATAAACAAGATTTTTTTCCTCTCTTTTATGATGTTTCTTAAAATTCTGTGTTTAAAATATGGAACGAATTACGGGTAACCCAGATTACGTTCTGCTTAGCAATACAATAAAAAAACTATTATTTAAAACTATTGCTAAATAATGAACTTTAATGCCTGACTATTTTTCGACATATGTATCACCTTTGTTAAGGCATTAATCGAAGCAGGTTAAGTGTGTTTGAATGCCTTTTTCAAAGAACGATGCCACCTACGATTGCAGTCATTGGGTAGTAACTGATTTAAATTCGTGGTCCTCCTTGAATTGCTTGCCTGTAAGGCAGTGTTTCTCAAACTGTGGGGCACGCCCTCTTAGGGGGCCGTGATAACCCTACAAGGAGGGCGAGAGCATTTTAAAAATTCGAAAACAAAAGATTATTTTAAAAAAATTATTAATTTACTGAAAGTAAATAAACAAAATACATTATATTTATGGCATAATAAAAAAATAAAATACACATTTACACTCATATAATACACTTATAAATATATCAATACAGTGCAATGCATTTTGTAATTAATTTAAACAATACTAAGTTAAGAACAAGTTTATTGATTACCAGTGATCCTATGGGCTTGTTATATATAAAATTATACGCAAAAATAGGATTTTATTTTTCATATTTGTACGTTTTATAATCAATCCTTTAAATCCCGATTAAAATTACGCAATCAGCTCCCCAATGACACTGTTTAACACGTAGGCGAAGAAAAGGAATAAATGTACCTCTGAATTAAGTAAATTATTCTCAAATATTGCCAAGGTTTTTTTATTACATTACACAGCCTTTGGTATACTTTTATGGATTGTAGTTAACAGAAAAGATCGTACTTCGGAATGACGTATATATACGTCCGGGGCAATTAACGCATTGGCGAAGAGAGACCTTTATATGCACTGCGGCACTCAAAAGGTTAAAGTCGTTCTGTAGGTATAGCGTCAAAGTATATTATTATTAAATTTAACACATTGTTATTGTATGGTGGGTGATGAAATTTATGATTGAATATTGGGTCACAAATATTGAATGTTTGAGAAGCACTTCTGTAAGGATTGTAAGTGCTTGTGAAAGATGAAGATCACTTGATGCGAGATTCTCTTTATTTGAAAAGAGCAGTACGTCAAAAACTACACATCGTAACTGCAAAAGGCATTATTGCGCATCACGCATTGTGTATAGTCATGCATTGTCATGAATGAGTAAAACTCCATTCCCAAACAAGCCGCAATGCATATTTTGTATTGCGCGACACCTCTTTATAAGCATTTCGCAGTAACGTACCGCTCTGACTGTTTGTTTGCGTGCTATGAAATCATCGACCAGCAAAACGCTGTACTCACCAATTTGTGACACGTGATTAATGACTGGCTATAGTCATTGTTGGTGGTGAGAGGAGCTTTCATTCCATCTATTGTAGATTTAATTCCGGGGTTACGTGGCAAACCTAGGTATCCTTATAAGTAATGATCTGGCTAAAGAACTAACTCATCGCCCTCTTCTCTTTACCGTTTTAGGATGTCCAGATCACTGTCGTAACTTCCACCGAGTAAATAGCTTTCAGACTTTTAGTTTTTCGAATGACATTTTGAGCGGAAGTGACCGAGACATTTTAGGAAATTCTTAAAAAAGTATTGTATTGGTGAAATGTTTTTTCTCCACATAATCTTTGAATTAGCTTCTGCTATCAAATAAATTCTTGACGCTTGAATTTATTTGATTCAAGCTCTCATTGGATGCTACATGTAAAAGCGATCTAATTTTGCCAAGATCTTTTATTTGCAAGCTATCCTTTACATACCGCATAATCATATGACATGCATGCCTATGATTTTCCCATTTTGAAAATTTATCGACTCCAATCCGGATAGAACACGTAATCTTGGGCTTGTGAGTTGAGTACACTATCTCTAAGCCACCGAGCTGAGAAAAAAAAATAAAAGTGTAATAGCGGTCTGTTCCTGCTTACATCTGAACCCTCTTGTTTACCTGTAAACCCGGCTTGCTGTGGGGGAGAAACTGAATAATCCACAGACATAATTTAAATCTAATTAATTTATTGTTACCAATTATCAATCAGACACAATAACAATCTAATTAAAGTAGATGGTTAAAAAGTAGAGCACAGAGGTGAGATTCTATAACACGAGGATACTACTACGGACCCTCAACTGAATCTAAGATAGCTTAAATGCGCTTAAATATTTCTACGTCACACACTAATAAGCTAACTTCTAATTAATCAAGCGCACAATACCTGTACTTTTTATGCATCGGATACAATACTGGAAACTTGCAAGTGATCTTTATCGGCTTGATCTATGTCGTCGGATCCACGCACTGTAATCTTTTTCCTGGACAACTCCAATACCTCTTACTAATTCCACTATCTTTTAATCTTCAAATTATAAACTAACTGGCATACTTGCTAACTCCAACGTGCCAACTCACAAACTCGCGAAAACAGAATTTATATAATATACTTCATTTACATAATCACGCTCTCTTGGTCGGCGAAGGTTGGTTGAATTAATTTATTTTTTCCCCAGAAGAGTCCACAAGGTGTTAATAAAGTCGCGTATAGAACCGTCACAAAAGTACAGAAGTATGCATTCTTGGCCATAAATAAAATTATAATGACATTTAAATCGCATTAAATAAAATAAAGCTTCAGATTCAGTACTATACAAAATAAGTAAATTCATGCACGAAAAGTTGAGAAACGTATTTAATATTCCCATGGATAAGAGCGGAAATATTTGAAATGCGAGAGAAATCAGCTGAGGTAGTTCACGCTTTGTCTGATGTCAAAACTCATTTTTGACACTGTCATACGAACATTGATGTTTTTACCTTTATAGAAATAAGCGAATTTTTAGGTAGACAAATATATATATATAGTCCAGATTTTACATTTGCTTCCAGATCTGCATTTGGGTCCAGAATCTGGCAATATCTTGTTTTTTGTACTCAGATTAAGCGCGGGTTCTGCATTTTTGAATGAAATTTTTAGGTAAATTACACTTTTCTCGAAAAGGTTTTAGATATTATATCCATTATTTTCAATAGGTTTTTTCTCAGTATTATTAACAATTAGGGGGAAGGTTGGCTGGCCGAAAAACATGTTCAACCCCAATTTAAGTAAATTATTTTACATATAATAACTGTCCTAAGACAACAATGTTTATAATACTGTAGCATCCTTATTTTTATATTTTAAACTCTATTATTTTTTGTCTATATATATATATATATATATATATATATATATATGCATGAGCGGAAACCATAGTAACAAATCAAATATCTGCAGAAATAGAGATATTGCACCACGTCTACTTCAATAATACATTCACGTCTCCAAGAATTAATCATCTAAGAAAATCATCCTGAACACTCTCCCTTCATTTACGACCCTATTTACTCCCCTGACCGAGAAAACCACGATCCACCAGGAACGGAAAAGCACCGTCATTCGTCTCTAAGGAAGAACCATTCTCAATAAAAGCCAAGAAAGGCAAAACACCACTTATCTTGGTCGGTGTTCTTGGCCGATAATTCCAGCACCGTCTGTTCTGTCTTACTATTAGCTTTTATTCCGAGGTCGTAATCCTTATTTTATACGTGTCCTACTTCCCTGAAAGTGATATCGAATTTATTTGTAGATTTCGAAGATGGAATTAGGCCATTACCGCACAAGTGAGCATAACTCTTCCATGCAACCATGTTTTAATATTAACATTTAAATCTATTTTGCCTAATGCCATTCTATTTATATTCATTCAATTCATATTGAGATAAATTGAATTATTAATAAAAATATTTTAATTTCAAAAAGTACCGTAAAATCCGGCGTATAAGGCGCCCCTCTATTCCAAGCTGCACTTTATATCTTTAGCGTGTTTTTCACGTAGTAGAGCAAAGGCGCTATTAGGACGCAAATTTCGTCTTCGTTCCATATTTTGTCGTACATTTTTCTCAGCCAATAAGCAACCAATTGACCTCGGGTTTTCGGCATTGGTTCACATTTGTGCCCTAGATGAGCCGAATCATATTTAAATTTCCCCATAGTTTTCCCGAATTTTCCTACAAATTTTCCTGAATTTCACTAGTTTATAACAAAATTTTCTCAAATTTTACCTAGTAAATTTATTGTTTGCAAAAAGTTTTTAAAAAAAATCTACCTGGATTTTGGAGGAAATTTTCACAAAAAAAGTTCAGAAAACAAGTATAAAAGGCTCTGATTTTACTTTTTTACTTTAATTCTTTTTTTAAAGAGTAAAGTGATAAGATATATAGTGTAAAGTGGGGCTTTTGTAGCTTCTGTAAAAAAAAAAATTTTTTTTGGTTTTTTATAGTGCTGATACATATTTGTGTCATTATTTCTTTTCAGCTCAATAGTAGTACATTTAGAGGACACACAGTACACACACTACTTTCTGTTAGTAAAAAGTTCTTTAGTTGGATTACTGTAAAATACAACATGTGAAACACACGCTAAAATTACTTGACCATGCCAATGATTGATATCTTGTTTTATGTTCCATGAAGAAAAAGTTTTTTGGAAAATTTTTTTACAATGTTTTATTGCACAATTTCAATGTACGCCCTAAGTGTTGGGCACAAACTAGCAAGTTTATACAAAATTTCTGGCCCTGTTCTATGGAGCTTTAATATTGCGAATTAGGGATCGATTAATAATGTTTTCCATGTATTATTATTTACAAGAAGTTAGTTTAATAGTCTTACGTCTAGATATCTAGGTGGCCACGGTATTGGGCTTCCCCTTTCGACCATCGCCCAGAGAATTTTTTCTCTCTTCTGAACTCAAATGTGGCGGTGATCCATTTATACATGTATTGCTAATTTAAATTTTATAAACCATGCTGTAACTTGCGCTTGTTTAGATATATTCGCATTATATATATATATATATATATATATATTATATATATATATATATAACGAGCACCATGTTTTTACGAAGGAGTCTGAAATGCACGCGTGCCATGCTTTTAAGTTTTAATGTCATTTATTCGAGGTATTATCACAGGTTTTTGATGAAATAATACTCTTCTAGAACTGCAACTCTTTAAGGGGACACAGTACGATTCAATTGACAAAAATCGGTCAAAAAAATCAAATTTAATTGTTTCAGTTTAAATTATTTTTAATATACCTTTCTATAACCTGACAAAATTTGAAAACTCTACATTTGAAAAACACAGAATTTTGATAGCTTTTACGTTCGTTTTGATTCACATCCCTATGGCAAATCAAAATTTAAAACTTAGTTATCTCGGAAATATAAAATAGCTAGTTTGTCTTCATTTAAAATGCTTAGGCTTTTTTTCTATTGCGCCTAAAGTTTTGAATTTTTGAACCCATTGCTAATAGTGCATGTAACAAAAGTTGGTATGCATTTTTGAATCAAAGCCATACTTATTTTTTTAAAAATAATTGAACTCAGAATTTGTTATAAGGAATTTTCAATACGCATTCATAAAAAGAAGTATTGTACGAATACCAATCATGTTATCGCAAAACCCATACCAACTTTTACTATGCATAGTTTGAGATACTTGTAAATCAAATTTTATGTGTGTAGGTATATTTTTGTAGGAGGAGTAGAATTTTAAAATCACTTCAAAAATTTTAAATTTTTTCTTTAAAAAATTAAATGGCTAGCTTTTTATGAAATGTTGAGCACAAAACCTGTTTTACATAGTATACACACGTAGGAGGCAACCAAAACATTTTGAAAATCCTTAAATTAAAATTTTTTGCTTAAATAGTACTTTTCTCCTTAAGTTTATAAGGAATGTCATTTCTTCTAAATAAACAGTGTTTCGATCTATAAGTTGAAGTCTAATTTTTGAAGGTTCATCTTTCCTCTATTTTCAAAGCCATCGATTTTATTTTTGGCATATAACGCGCGCTCGTGAATTTTGATCTTATTTTGTTAGTTACACGTGCGCGTTTTACACCAGATTTTACTCAATTAAACTGCTATTGGGTTAGGTGGAAGCACTAGGTTCTTTTGAGCTTTTATTTCCTATGATGAGATTTTGGATGGCTTTACAGAAATTTTAAATTGCCTTTTAAAAAATTAATGAATTATTTAATAAAATACACATATTGTTAATAAAAGTCGATTAATAAAAGTTGAGAGTTACATATGTGTGATAAAAATTACATGTGTAGAGAGTTAAAGTTTCAGTCAGGACTAAAATTTTTAATTTATAAAGTGGGTGGCGTCAGCTTATCTAATCCGGTTGCAGTAAAGAAATCGGAGTGTGAGGAGTGATATAATTTGGATGGAGAAAGTTAATTTCATTGGTGTTGAGAGGAGCTTATGTGATTGGCTGACCAGAATGGCCAGTTATATTACATTCAAATTTGGTAGAGCAGCCAGACCAATCATCGAGTAACTAATTAACTTTTAATTATTGTAAAATAACTTCGTATTGCATTCAGTCTCAAAAGCCATCTACATAAAAGTAATTAATGAACAACAACAACTACCAAGTTCCAGGTATAGAATATTTTTTCTACGTCATAAATACAACTAAATTGAAATTTTAAAAAAAATCAGGTTTTATTTCTGTTTTTATATACAAAATAAATAAAGACGGTATCTTTCTTTATTTGAAAAAAAAAGTTTTTTTTATTATAAAGAAACAGAAACAAATTTTAAAATTACAATATGTAAAAGCAAAATAAAAAAAGTGACATGCAATATTTAGACTTTCACATTGATAGTTACTCTGAAAGTATTCAGAATTAGAAGCACATTAATGTAACATTCAAGGCAATTTTGGGAATGTATGTAAGGCCGGCTTATTTTTAATATCCATCATAACCCGCTTTCCATTTTAACTTTAAAAGGCATCCTAAAAAATCTTTTGATGATACAATCTTTTCTCAGGTCCATCAATATCTGGCAACTATTTGCTATTTATTCGGTTTTCTGTCTCTCGAAATGAATGCGATTCATTAGTTTTGTATACCGAAACTGTTAAAACAAAAAAAATATCTTTTTAGAATCCCACAAAAATAGAAAAGTATGTTATTGCTTTACAAATATACCCGAAACCATTATGTCATTGTATATCTCACTGCGAAATTAAGAAGGACGTATTTAAAATCTTGTTTTGAAGAGTGTATTCGAAATTTCTAGCAGCGTGAATTTGAAAATCCACCAACAGATAGTATCTGGAGGAAGGCAAAGCTCAATTATAATCTTAGATCAACAAGTTGTAAAATTCGTGAAAATCAAATGAAAATATAGGCAAAAATATTTAAGTCAATGTGTGCAGAATAATTTCGTTTCAATAATAAAAAGGTCCTGATTCGCATTACAAATCATAGTTTTCAATAGATTTTAGGGATTAAATTAAACTTAGGTCGTTAGAATGCATACACAATTATTAACAAATTAAAAAAGTTAAAATGGTGCATTTTTTATGAAAATATATACAGAGAACACAGATTGAAAATAACTAATTCCAGATATTTTATTTTTAACTAATATAGAAACAATGTATTCCCAAATTTCTTAAAATCAGAAGATAAATGTCCTTTGCTTCCAATCCGGAAAAGAAAGCTTAGGATTAGAAATTTCTTAACTACAGTTACAAGTGTTACTCAACCCACTTTTTACTCTTTATTTACAACGTCTCCATCTGACATGGAATTTTATAAACATAACTCTCAGTAACATACAGTTCATTTCTTACTTGATTTCCTTTAGTCAGATTTGAATTTATGTATGAACATCCAGGAGAAATGCTTATAAAACGTAAAACAGCAATATTAATCATTTTATACTTATTGGTTGAGCACATATAGGATTTAACTTTGCAAATGAACGTGTAAAGAAAAGTAAATATTTAATACTTGAATAAAACTTTAATCACTCATGTCACTAAAAATAATTATGCGAACGTAACCAAATAAGCAAGCAGTCTCATCCCATCTTCATAATATAATTATAAACCACACAAGTACAATGGGCAAAATGATAAAAATAATCATGTATTTTATGTATTTCGAATGTACAACTAAATTCATGAAGAAAAAAGTAAAAAGTTCAATAAAAGTTTATTTAATCCATTTCCAATAATGTTTGAGTATCAATTAACATGCTTAGCTCCAATCTTTTACATCTATTATCCCCCTGAGCAAACACTCAATGCAGGAAAGGATCGTTGTTTTTTCCCTTTTGAGAGCGCATTTATTCATTTTTTTATTATTGTTTCACCTAGATGGTTCCATTTTGTATGCTGGTTTCGCGTACGCTTTGTATAGCAGTGTATTGCATTAATCTCTTCTTTTTTGCTCTTTTCTATCAAGACAGCCTTGCGTTCTATCAGTTGATCGGAAAGGGATTTTCTCAATCGAATTAATGACTTCTTTCATTGGGAGGAAAGTTATCTGAATAAGATGTGGCTTTAGGAGTATTTGCTGGTACAAATTAGAAAAGGAATTTTTTTTTTTTGGTCAAAAGCTTGATGGGCATGATTGGAACTGTTTTTTTTTATGTAATGTTAGGTCCCACTTTTTTATAATGCAATGAATTTAATTTGTTAATAGAGAAGTTGAAGTCGTGGCCAGTAGAGAAAAACCAAAGTGGTTAAAAAAAAAAGAAACGAGCCTTACAGTAGTCGCATACGATGTGTAACATCTGGCATGTTATCGTGGTAAATTCGCAATAGCAACTTAAATCCTGAAAAAAATGAATCGAGTAGGATTGGAAATAATTTTCTATGGAACAATTATAACTCATGGAATAATTATATTAGTCAGCTATCCGGTATAGTAGTTAGCAACGCTGACTGTTGTGCCATAAGGCTTGGGCTCGAATCCCGGAGAAGACATGGATGTTTGTAAATGTACAGTGCCTTCGCGGCATGGGGGTACTCTAAATAGCCGTCGAGCCGCAAGTCCTCTCGAGAGATTGGTGGAAGGGTAAGAGAGGTGGGAGGCCCCTAACCACTCCCAGGGTGTTCTCCCTCAAAATTGGGGGGGGGCGGAGCCAAATCATACTTTCACCTGCATGGTGCTCAAAGCTATGGCTAACGACAGGCGTACAATATAGCCCGATCCCATGATGAAATTCATGAGCCTCCATCTGATTACGTCAGACAGGTGGCATTAGAAACAACAACAACACATATCTTTAATGAAAATTTTATTTAATTAACACAAATGCAATTTTTTTTATCAAAAATAATTATTCTTGTTCAATTTGGGGAAGAGCGGTAATGATAACTTATGGTAACTAAAATATGACACATATACTTGTGATTTAAAAGTATTTAAAAATTGTTGAAAAATAGCGTCAATAACAGTACCACTGTTAGTTGTCGAAATATTTCGATTTGAGTTCATTTCGAGCTTGAGTTCATCATTCAAAAAAGCTATGAGTGGCTCGGCTTCTAGCAAACTGAAGTTTACTTTAAAATCCCCACTCAAAATCATGGGAAGCGAGTGATAGTTTTTTTAAAGGAGCAGAACCGCCTTCGGTATATGGTAAAAGTAAAAAAAGCAGGAAATCTTTAATTTTTTTTTGAACCGTTTGATTCGGTGAAATGTATACGACCACCGAAATCACTGTTTGTCCATTTTCAAATATGGATTCTGCCGCACATATGTCCCCAATATCTTGACTAACAATACCCAGTCCACTTGTTTGACGATAAGTAATATCCATATGTCGAGCCACAACATGTAAGTTGTTCCGTTTACGATACATCGCAACGCCAGCTGCTGTGTGGCCCGGTCGTTTAAATTGTACGCAGCAATCGAAGTCAGGTATCGAAACACGTTCGTCATTGTCTAGCCACATCTCTGCCTAAAGAACTTAGCTTCTTCTCTGATCCTAAAGTGAGAAAACAAAAACAAAGATCCCACGACCTAGACCACAGGGGGTGGGGGATCGGGGCAGATCCCCTTCCGAATGAAGAAGAAACAGAACTTCACTGCGAGGGTAGCGAAGAGACACCCCCAAGCGCGCTGATTGGTCAAATTAAATGGCGCTCGCTTCTCCACCTTCCTGTTAAATTTCCGTCCCTTTTCACGAAATCACTCCCACAAATCTCCAGCAATCGAGAGGAAAGATGTTACACATCGAAAGTCATTTATTCATGAAATTTTAACTTCAAGAGATCTAACTCAGCAACCTCCCCACTCAGTTGCCAGGCAAAAAAAAAAAGCAGGGTTATCCCTTTCTACATTCAATATTTCTAACTTCATTTCAACAATACAAGCTGTGTCATTTCTGGAATTTTCAGACTATCTTAAAATTAAAAACTGTATATATCGCGTGTTATACATATACAGTTGATATACATATACAATTATATAAACTGTATATAACTGTATAGTGAACCTTGGATTGCTTTTGACCTTGAAAAAGAGTATTGTTTTACTAAAAAATATTGTTTATAAAAGAATATTGCTTTAGATATCGCAATAGGTTAACACTATTAAAATATTATTTTTCTAGGAATCGCAGATAAATATGCCTGGACAAAAACAAAGATTAATCTTTTTGACGAGGAATCACGAATAAATCTTTAAAAATATAGGTTTAATCCTTTTAAGGGAACCAGGACATGCTCGAAAGAGTAAAATGCCGAAATTAAAACCCTTTGTTTATGAGACACATATTTTTTAATATTTTCAATAGAGATTAGATATTTTATGTTCTTAATAAAGACAATTTAATTATTCTGTAGGACTACAAAAATAACTTTTTAGTACGAAAGTTTTTTTTCCTACTTAATTTAAGTAATACATAATTTTTGAGAACTCATAATACATACTTTGTTTATTTTTTTTTTAACATTTATAAACCCCGTGCACCACCGAACGTATAACACGGGGGTAAACAACACAGACAGAAGAAAGGATTACAACACAAACATCCATGCCTTCTCCGGGATTCGAACCCAGTCCCTGCGGCACCGCAGTCAGCTTCACTGACCACTATACCGGATGGGCGGCACATACTTTGTTTAGGTACCATTTTTTAAAAAAGTATCTTTTTTTGATGCAAAGTATGTTTACACGTATATAAAACAATACACAAAAGACAGTGAACCTATTTTTTCAGTTAAATGTTAGTACAGTTCCTTTAAAAAAGTTATGAAACTATGAAATTTGGAAAACTTCTATTTTTCTGCTTTTTTAATGCATAAAACCATTTTTAAAAAATTAGGCAAAATTTTAATAGAAAAAAATTAGGTTCATTATATGCATAGGCATCTTGTATAGAAGTATAAAAAATCTGGAATCATATTGTGCAATTGTTTTTTTTTTAAATGTACCTAAATGCAAAAAAAAATATGCTTTTGAGAAAAAGTACAAAAACTAATAAAAAAAACAATGTTTTCACATATTATTCATTTGATTAGCATTTTCGTCCCTATTTTTATATGCCTAATAATAATACTTAATCATTTTCTAAA
>BMAO01017076.1:0-12951 GCA_019973975.1 Trichonephila clavata | reverse complement strand
TTTTAAACACAGTTTTTTCAAATATTAATTCATTAATTCTATTTAATTAATGAATTAGTTAAATAGAATTAATGTCTGTATTGTCTCTGTTGCGCAATGGATAGAAATGAATTGGACTTCTGATCCAAAGATCGTGGGTTCGAATCTCACCTTGTAAAGCCTAATTTCTGAGAATGTGATTTCTTTTTTCTATACTATATTATTGGAATAATTTAATTTAATTAATTAATAAAATATAAAACAAATATGTGTGTAAAATTCCAGCACCGTATATAGAAAGGAAAATAGAAATTTTGCTAGGAAATCGCTTTTTATTTTGCCCTTTAATAATATGATTCTGTTATATGTATAGAAATATTTATATTATAATTGTAATTATTTCATAAAAGTAAATAAAAATATAAATTTTTCTTTGTTGACCTAAGAAGGAATTGATTTTAAATTTTTTTTTTATATATTACTTGGTTTTTTTTTCTTCTTTTTTTAAAGGAACCCATTTTAAAAATATGATTTGTTCATATTACTAAAAGTGTGAGGTTGCATTTTTTATTCACTTTTTTATTCCTTTTGATTTTTCGTCTTTTTAAGCGCGTTTTTTCACGTAGTGTAAAAAAAGCGCTATTAGGACGCAAATTTCGTCTTTCGTTCCATATTTGTCGTACCTTTTCCTCAGCCAATAAACAACCCATTGGCCTCTGGTTTTCGGCATTTGGTCGCATTTGTGCCCTAGACGAGCCGAATCATATTTAAATTTAATAATTTTTAAATTAAAATTTTTTTTAAAAAAAATATAGTACTACTTTCTGTGAGTAAAAAGTTCATTAGTTGCAATATTGTAAAATACAACATGTGAAATACGCGCTAAAAATTACTTGGCCATGCCAATGATTGATATCTTGTTTTTTCCAAAGGAGTGAAAGAGTTAAATATTATTGCATACTTCAAATTTGTAAAATTCAATGTGAATTTGTTATAGAACACTTTACTTACATGGTACGAGTTAATACTAAATTCTTTTTTGTTTTAAATATCTGAACATGTTCTATTTTGCACACAAATTATGATTTACTGAATAAATAAACGGGATCTTATAAACTTGTGTGTATAAATTGTTGTTTGATTTTCAGATAACATACTGTGTAAATATTTCATAGCTCTTTGTAGGTGTTAATCATACGCTGGAATTTCATATGTTCAGCTTTATTTTTAATTTATTAATTCGTGCTTTTATTAAATGATCGTTAATTTATTCGATGAATTTATGTACATAAATGTATAAGGGATTGATATTGTACTAATGTGGCTAACTTATTTCTGACCAATACTGTTGGTTGCATTTCTATTTTTTCTTTGCTTCTTTAGAATTAAAGCTCTATTTATAGTGTGTATTATTATCATTTATTATATATTTTTATGTATGAGTGTTGTTTTCACTGGAATATTACATGTTACTGGAGCATCTTAATAAGATAATTACGGTAGTTCCATATTTTATTAATGAACACACATAAAGTGACAAAGCCCCAACACACAAAGACAATGGACAAAAGCGTTCTTATTTGCATTCTGCAGACTCAGCATTTATATCTGTTGAAGGGAAAGCGTTCAGAACCGTAGGATTTCCCTTAATAAAAATTTTTAATGGTCAGAGTAAGTGATTGATGTAATATTGTATCACCATATATTGAAATGCGATATTGCTCGCTTTAGGTAGCAAAACTAAAAACTAATTATCACATTCAAAGAGCGCGCGTTTTATAGTTTAAAATCATCATGAGTAAAATAAAGTTTCCCGATAGGAAATTTAAATGGAGAGTGGTTATACACACATTTATAAATTTGTACAAATATTTTTTTCAAAAAGGTTACATTTTTTTCATTCCTACAAGTAAAGAGCAATTTGAAAGAAGAATATTCGGAAATACAGCCGACTCTCGAAAATTCGAAGTTCGAATTATCAAGAGGGTAGAAGAAAATTCCCAAAAACACGAAGAGATTTTTTTTCTAACACATTTAAATTTGAAACTATGTTATAAAACAACAATTGTTGACACATGTATAAAATTATTTTAAAGTATTTTTAAAAAGTTTATATTGTACAGTATAAATATTTTACAGAAGTTAAAAGTCCTGTATTAAATCCATTCAATGTATTCATACACAATCCTACGCATCTCTTCTTCACAATAGCGGACTATCTTTTCTGAACACATATAAATGACTGACAAAATGTACCGTTGCTCCATTGTCCACTTAATTGACCACAGATGGTCATCAAAGAGATTACGTTACAGGGGAGACAAGCAGAGACAACACAAAACATATAAACTCCGACTTGTTTGTTACAGAACTCTACATGATAGTGAGTGTTCGAATTGTCGAGAGTTTTAAAAGATAACTTCGAATTATCGCGTGTTGTAGTCTGGCCAGTCAGAGATTTTACTTTAAAATATTGAGTGTACCAAAACGTATTGTTTTAGTTCGAAATATTAAGAGTTTTTCAAGGGACTGAGCATATACTTCGAATTATCGAGAGGTTCGTATTATCGAAGGTTTGAATTATCGAGAGTCGACTGTATATAAAAGAATAATTACATATTTGTGCGTTAATCACTTCCATAAAAAATAATAATTATAAAGTTTGAAAGAGAAAATGGTCATTTAATTATAAACATAGATTTATTATTTTTTTTTATATCTCTTAGCGATCGTGATGCTCGGGCAATGGCACGGTGTCTTCATCTGGCAGAAAGGGAAAGAGCGTTTGTGCGAAGAATGATGCCACGAGAACAAAGTTCTGAAGAGGAATATAGAACTGACTCTGAATAAAAGTGTCAAACTCTCCTTCCTTTGAACAATTATGCATCAATCATTTTTGTTGGATTAATGTATAAAAGAGAATCACATTGTAAAATTGATCATCTATCTCTCTTTTTTCAAGTTTTGCTTTAAGCAGCAAAGGCTCTTAGTTGTAAATAAATGTTTTATACATTTTGTGTACTCTTAGTATATTTGGTTTGTTTCTTCTTTCTGTCCAATTGTTTTCACGTTTGTTTTGCCCATTGTTTACTAATAATTGATGAATGAATTTCGTTTGCAACACTGCCGTTAATATATTTTAATGTTGTTTTGAAAATTTTAGTAATGCTATACATTTGGAAAACATTCCAATTTTTGTAGTTTGGATTTAAGTGCATCATCTAAGCCAAGTGATGTCCTTTTTAAAATTTGTTTTCAATTTATATTATTATTATTTTTCTTTTTTTGTATTATTACACAATTTATATGATATAAAAACTTGTCGCGAGATTTACCTGTGTAGATAAACAAGTAAAATAAATAACTTGACCTGACTGATTTTAATTTTCAAAAAATTTCAAACTAAGTAAATAAGAGTACTTAAATCTTCGACAAGCTTTTATATCATATAAATTGTGTAATGACGTTATAAGCTGATAGTAAAAAAAGTTTTAAAGGAAAAGTTTATTTTATTCTTTTTAGCGCTTTTAAATAAAAGCTTGTTTTTAAAAAAAATGTTTACTTTTAATTTATATTTATTATAAATTAAGTAAATTCTTTGTATTCGAATTTCTAATAATTTCTTTCTTTAGAATAATTATTTATTCTTTCGAAATACTTCTTTCTACAGGTTTCGTTAATATCTGCATTTGAAATTTATTTATCAAAATATTTCGGAGATTTCATAGCAGATCAAAGGTAGATTTTGAAATTTATGTTTGCCTTGCAAAATTAGTATAATTTTGCAAGGGAGTATGGATGAAAATATATTTATTATTTTAAACCATTTTCAGTTTTATTAATAATTACATGGCATACATTTTTAATACAAATTCAAAAGTTTAAAAATCTAAAAATGTTTGAGTCAATGCTGAATTGGGAATGGAAAGAAAAAAAACGGTATTCCCTTATTTTATATAATAATTATTTTAAAAAAAATTGTTTTTAAATTTTGATGTATTTTCGGGAATGAATTTTCTTTTTGTTGAACTTGAAGGTTCAAGGCCGCAGTATATCTTAAATCATGAAATTTGATATATTTATACAATCTTCTGTAACTTTCTCTCCATCTCGGATTGGGGTCACAACGGACATTCCGGACACCCATAGCATGTCCGGTGTCAGCTAACCGAAGGGGGAGACAGAGGTAATAAAAAATTTTGGAAGATAGCGACCCTCAGGAGATGTTTTATTTTTCACTCTTGAATAGTTACCTGAAGTTGAAACAAACTCTCTTCTGATCTCTACCATCAACAAACTCTGTTTCAAAGAAATTGGCCTGTTGAAATTGGCACAACTCAATCTTTTAAAATTAGCTCGTTTGAAATAGCAACAGGTAATTATGTTTTTAATTTCGAATTATTTATTATTTTTAAGACTTAAAATAATATACAAATACAGAAATACCTCCTGTAAGGTACACATTCGAATAAGGCACAATTAATGTTGCTTCCGGTCTCTGAATATGGACCTTATGTATTTACTTGTTATTAAGGAACATTCTATTTAAGTGATACTAAAAAAGTTTCTTATTCACTCTTTGCAAAATTTTTAAGATTTTAAAGACAAGTTTGTGCTTTTCTTTAAATAAATTAAATATAATGTTGTCCTAATGAATCAATGTAATTTAACAGAGGAAAGGAACAGAGAAATAAAAAAATTACAACATTGTTTGCTCTACGCTTCCATTTAGAGACAAAACAGAATATGTAATAAAGTGATTGCACCTCTTGGGAATGCGTTTTCTCTATGGGCTTACATAAAAATAAAAATGCTGGCTTAGGATGACACCATGCACTGGGTTTCAAAAAGATTCGTACAAAGCAATATTTTAAATAAAATTCTATAAGTACAAGATTTTATTACTCATTTAAAACATTTATACAGTAATTAAACTTTTCTATTAAGAATTTTTATTTTTCATGAACTTCAAATTTAAAAAAACCTGTGACTAAGGTATTTATTTGTATATAATTTATTTGAAGATTAATACTACTTGAATTTCTAATTAAACTAATTTGTTTAGCATTAAAGGACAAAATACCTAATACCTAGTCTGGGGGTTAAAATTTCTGGCTCTTGGACATATTGTGTCAAACACAAGGTTCCTTATTCGAAGGTACTAATATATGTTACAGCTTCCACTACTAGAACGAGACGTGCATTACTGCTCCCAGTATTAAAAAAAATGCAATTTGTCTTGTTTAGTGTAAACTTTTTATTTTTTTCCTGAATCATCGATTATGAATAATTTTTCGGAATCATTATGTTATGTCAATATAGCGCGTGTTTATAGATGGGTTATTTTTTTATCTCTCTCTTTTTATACACCAAGAGAAATTTAGCAATATTATTTTGCAATTATATATATATGCTTCTTAGTAATTGTGTTATTGCTGATCAAGTATTGAAAAGGCATTTCTTAAAAATTCTTTTCGGTTATTTAAAGTTTGTGAGTTAGGTTAAGCAATAGGTGAGTTGTTTCAATGTTTTCTTTCTTTTTTACGCTTAAGAGAGATAAATTTAGTAAAATTATTATAAATATATCTTGAAATAAGATTGCACGAACATATATTAATATTTAAATGTTATGGAAAACATCTCGAAGTGACATTTTTTGAGGAAGCTAAAAGAGAGAATTTTATTGGACTGAGAAAAGTGGGGATTTTTTTATTGTTATTAATATGAAAATACTCAAACTCGAAAACTGTTTAAGATCGTGGAGCGAATTAAAGACTAGGCTAAAAAAAAACTGTACTATTGACGCGGAACAACAAAATGTATACAAACGAGAGAAAAAGAGATGGTGTGCGTCATCATTGAAAGAATGATTGCTGAAGTACAATTTTTAACCAGTCAAAATTTGTCATTCAGAGGAACTAGTACTAAGTTAAGATAATGGTAATTTTTAGGCCATTAAGATAATGGCCAAATTTGATTCGGTTATTTCAGAACACCTTAATAGTGTCAGTGAATGCAAAAATAACAAAACACGTATTCCACACTACTTAAGGCAGTATTTACAAAATGAAATAATTAATATTTTAGCCTTATCTACTCGTAATGAAATAAAACGCATTGTGTTAAAAGTCAAATATTACATTATAATTCTTGATTCTACACCAGATATTAGTCAGACAGAAAAAATAAAGTTTGTAATTTGGTGTGTGAGCACTTCTGAGATGGTATATAAGGTATGTAGTTTAGAATTCTTTCTAGGAGTTTTTAGGAATCTGACTCTAAAAAGGCTTTCAGATATGGACACATTCTCTATTGAATCCAAAATCTTTGAAAAATTGATTTCACACCTAAAATATTTTGACAGATTTGCTTCTCAGAATGCCACAAAAATTATTTGATAGTTTATTATTAAGTTGCCTTTGTAGAATGACTGATTTATATACTTTTCGTTTCACGAAATCTATTCTTTAGCACTTTTTTATTAGATTATATCTTCTGAATAAATACTGTTTCGTTTTTATAATTATAAAATGTCTATTTTTATTTCCAAAGTAATGTTTTTGCTAATTTATTATTTCGTTAAAAGTATTTTGTAGCAACCATAACCTATTAGTTGACCCAAAAAAAAAAAACATAATAAAGTTTTGCACTTATAATTTTATCTTAGCATTTCTATATATTAATGTTTTACCTTTTACTCTTATACAGGTAGATGAGTTTATAACACAATGTATAAGTATTAAGTAATTAAAAATATAAGTATTTTAATAAGTAATTAACAATATAAGTATTTGCAATAAATAATTAAAAATATAAGTATTTGCAATAAATAATTAAAAATATAAGTATTTGCAATAAATAATTAAAAATATAAGTATTTGCAATTTTTAAAAATGCAAGTGTTAGTCAAAATCTGAAAAATTCTCCAGAGGGGCGGCACATTTGATCTTCGCACGAGGGCGGCCGTTTAGGATCGGCCCTGGGTTGGGTTGAAGCGAGTGAACTATTTTTTCTGGTGTAAGAATATCTTTGTGATACGCCTACGCGTTCTATATATATATATATATATATATATATATATATATATATATATATATATATATATATATACTAGCTGTTACCCGCCCGCTTCGCTGGGTATTTCATGATGTTTTATAAATTTTTACTGCTTATATATATGTGTATAAATTATTGATATATAAGTCCTAGCATTAAGAATTCGATTGAATTGAAAAATATACTTATACCTGTAACTGTCACCTGTTGATAAAAAAAAAAAGAGCAGAACGCATCTAATTTGTATTTTCTAAAAATCTCTAAAATTGAAGCATAGAATGATGTTTGCTCTTTCGTAACTCAAAAACCAAGTGGATTCCCGCAAAACCAATTTTCGGTGGATCTCTACTCCGTAAATTGAACATTCAAGCCAAATTTCAAGTCTAAATCTAACAGAAAAAAGCAAAAGTTTTACTATAAATATCCCCGTAATCCCGTTGAGAGCCGTTTTCCAAAATTACCGCTCTTAGCGGATTTCAATTCAACAAAAGAAAAATGCAAACCAAATTTCATTATTATAGTCCTTGTAGCTCGAAAAAAGTAATTTTTTTTGTCAATACGTCCCAGTAACCCCCTGCAACCCCCCAGAACTTGATTTGCTTAAAATTTATTCTTAGTGGATCCCTATTCAACAAAAGAAACATGCTTAAAAAATTTCAAGTATATGGGTCTAACAATTAAAAACAGGAATTTTTTTCTGTAACTCCTCTTGACCCCTCGCAAACATCTTTAGGGGTCAATTTTCATTTTACTCTCTGTTAGAGGAACTCTATTTCATGAAAGGAACATGCCTACCAATTTTCAAGCAGGATGATCAAGTAGTTTAAAAATGGAAATATTTATCGATTACGCCTCTTAATCTCCCGAAATTAAACATGGTAGTTGATATTCGCGAAACCCATTTTGTAGCGGTTCTCTACTTTACGAAAGGAATCTGCTTATCAAATTTCAAGACTGTACGTCTAACAGTTTAAAAATGGGGAATTTGTCTATAACGCCACTTGAGCCCCCGCAACGCCACTTCTGGGTCTGTTTTCACAAAACCCATTTTTTAGGGGAATTGCACTCTATGAAAGGAATCTGCTTGTCAAAATTTGAAGACTGTGCGTCCAATTAATTAAAAATGCAAAAAAATTATCAATAACGCCCCTTGAACCCCCGCAACACATTTCTAGGGGTCGATTTTCACAAAACACATTTTGCAGTGTATTTCTATCCTATGAGAGGTATCTGCTAACCAAATTTCAAGACTGTGAGTCTAATAGTTTAAAAAAAGAAATAATTATTTATATCTGCCCTTAACCCCCTGCAACACCCCTTGGGGGTCAATTTTCTCCAAACCCGTTTTGTAGCGGATATTTACTCCATGAAAGAAACTTTTCTACCAATTTTCAAGCAGCTAGGTCAAGTAGTTTAAAAACGAAAATATTTATCTCTTACGCCACTTATTCCCCTGCAACGCCACTTATAGGTCTGTTTTCACAAAACCTTCTTATAGCTGATCTCTACTCTATGAAAGAAATCTCTTTATCAAATATAAAGACTGTTCGTCTAATAGTTTAAAAATGGAAATAATTATCTATAACGCCTCTTAAGTCCCCTCAACGCCACTTGGGGCAATTTTCACGAAACCCATTTTTAGAGTATCTCTACCCTATGAGAGGAATCTGCTTACTAAGTTTCAAGACTGTACGTCTAATAACTTAAAAATAGGAATTTATAACGCCCCTTAATCCCCCGCCCCGCAACACCCCTTGGGGGTCAATTTTCCCAAAACCCATTTTGTAGCGGATATTTACTCCAGGAAAGAAACTTACCTACCAATTTTCAAGTAGGTAGGTGAAGTAGTTTAAAAACGGATATATTTATCTATTACGCCCCTTAATCCCCCGCAACGCCACTTAGAAGTCTGTTTTCACAACCCGTTTTGTAACTGATCATTATTCTACGAAAGGAATCTATTTATCAAATTTAAAGAGAGTGCGTCAAATAGTTTAAAAATGGAAATAATTATCTATAACGCCCCCTAAGCCCCTGCAACGCCACTTGGGGTCGATTTTCAGCAAACTCATTTTGTAGCGGATCTCTACTCTCTGAAAGGAATCCGCTTACCCAATTTCAAGATTGTACATCAAGTAGTTTAAACATGGAAACAATTATTATTAAAGCCCTTAACCCCCCGTAACGCCCCTTGCGTTTCGAATTTCGGAAAATCCTTTCTTAGCTGATGTCTACTCTATCAAAGGAACATGTCTACCAAATTTCAAGTCTGTAGGTTGAATAGTTCGAGAGATATCGTGATTAGTCAGTCAGTCAGTCAGTCAGTGAGTGAGTCGCTTTTCTCCTTTATATATATAGATATATATATGTGGTGTTATGACACGGAGTTCTAGGGGTATTCACAATGAACTACACTATTTTTAACTAATACTAACGTTTAATGTGGACAATTACAGTACTACACTCTACTATACAGATATATTATTGACAGCGTTTCGATCACTTCTCGTATTCAACAATAGTTTCTCAATCTCTTCACTTAACAATTATCACACCACGGTTCACAACGGTGTATGGCATTCAGATGATGGATGTGTCACCTTCACGTGACTGTCCTTCCAGCATCGGGCCACTTGGTCCCTACACGGCCAGTTAGATCCCGGTTGCTTTCCTTTTTTCTTAGCAGCGTTGGCTCTGACCTCCTCGTCGAGACCTCTCGCTCGCTCATCCCTCTCTAGTCCGTTCGCTCGCTGGTGGCTCGCGTCGCCAGCGCCCTCTATAGTGCCGTCTATGTGGAAATCCCACAACTTCTCGGGCATCCTACAGGCAGTGTCCTCACTGCTCACGCACTAAGGATCTGAAATATACAAACTAAAAAAAAAACAAAAAAAAGAACATAGATTAGTATACAGTTACACAAATATCTTATACAAGTTCGTTCTTCTTCTTCATTAGTGCTTAGACCAAGGCTTCATCTGGTCTGCTGATGCGGACGTTACATTTGGCCCCTCATGGTCTCCAATTTTAGCAACATCATATCGGTCATGGAGTTTTACTCTAGTCACTTGGTACGGTCCAAAATACTTTGGTCGCAGTTTCAATTTGTTTCCAAACTGAGTCCTTATGATTGCTACCAACTCTCCTTGCTTATACTGGTGAGCTTTTTTCCGCTTTCGATTGTAAGTTCTCCTGTTTTCCTCTTGTATCTTCAAAATGTTTTGCTTTGCTTCTCTTATAAGGTTTTCACGATGTTGACATAGTTGATTTTGACTCTCTTCTTCAAGCAAATTTCTTATCATGACGTCTTCAGGATTCTTCATCTTGATTCCTATTAGTAATTCAAATGGCGAATACTTTGTACTGCGTGAAGGTACACTGTTCAATACACGTTGTAGTGAATCGACATGCTTGAACCACTTAGTCGGGTCTTGAATGGACATCTTCGTCAACACTGGAATCAGCACTCCATGGATTCTTTCAACTTGTCCGTTCCCTCTTGGTACTCCCGACGTTATTTGAATATTACTAATCTTCTCCTCAGCACAGTAGTCTTCGAATTCCTTCGATCTAAATGCTCCTCCTTTGTCATTAATTATACGTGAAGGATTCCCAAAAGTTTTTTGTTGCGACTTTAGTCTTTCAATGGCTTCTTGAGCTGTTGTACTTTTGGTTGGGTATAACCAAGTAAATTTTGTGAATGCATCAATCACAGTGAATATGTGATTATAATTTTTGTTGGTCGTTGGCAATGGTCCAATGAAGTCTACGTGATATGTTGACAACGGCAGATCTTCTTTTGGAATAGGGTTGTAAAAAACCTTCTCCTTTTCCTCTCTTCTTATTGACCAATATGCATTCTACACAGTTTTTTAGTACGTTTTCTATACACTTCCTCATATTCGGAAAAATAATAGTCTCTTTTCACCAAGTCTTCTGTCTTTGCCACAGCAAAATGTCCAAACGAATGAGCTTTCTTCACCACATCTACTTGCAACATTTCTGGCACAACTAACAGTTCTTGATCTTCACTAAGTTTAAATAAAATATTATTCTTTATGGTGAATTCAGTAGTTTTGCTTTCATGCAACAGCTGCTTAATGGTTCTAATATACTCATCAGTTTCCTGAGCGTTCACAATCTTGTGTGTCAATTCATCACTAGTCACTAGCTAATGGGATGTCTGCTCAACGCATCTACGTGTTGCATTTGTTTTGCAGGACGATGGACTACCTCGTAATCAAATTCTTGTAGAAAAATCGAACATCTAGCAATCTTTGGTGTCAACTCTTTCTTGTCTAGAGTTTTCGCAAATGCTGCACAATCCGTTCAAATTAGGAATTTTCTTCCCAGGAGAGAGTTTTGAAATTTTTTCAGAGCCTCGATCACCGCCAGTACTTCTAGTTCATAATTGCACAATTTCTCTTCTTGAATGGAAGTCTTTTTGCTCATATAATGGATTGGATAGAAATTTCCATCTTCACTTTGTTCTAAAAGCACAGCACCTAAACCGAGTTTACATGCATCTGTATGCAGCTCTAACTTCGCGCCTTCCTTGAAAAGATGTAATACAGGTTCATTTGATAACGCGTTCTTTAGATTTTGAAAAGCTATTTTTTGTTCATGATTAAATTCAAAAGGTTTTGTTCCTCGCAATAAATCACTAAGGGGTCTGGCTATTATAGCGTATGAAGGAATATATTTTCTGAAATACCCTGTCAATCCAAGAAAACTTTGAACATCTTTCGCATTTTTAGGTTCTGGAAAGTTACAGACTGCTACTGTCTTTTCTGATGAAGGTTGAATTGTACCGTTCTGAATTATATGCCCTAAAAAATTAATTTTCCTTTGCAAGAACTGACATTTTTTAGATTTAATTCAAGGCCGTATTTGGAAGCGATTTCTAACACACGAGTTAATTTTTCGTAAGCTTCTTTTTCATCTATTGCCGGAATTATTATATCATCTAAATAAATAATTAAAGTACCGTCTCTTAATAAGTCTCTAAACACGTAATTAATGTATCTTTGGAAATAGTTACTGCTAATAGATAAACCGAATGGCACTTTTAAAAATTCGTATTGTCCTGTTTCCGTTACAAACGCGGTGTATTTTCTACTTGTTTCATCAACATCTACATGAAAAAATGCATTCTTTAAATCTAGCGTCGAAAATACTCCACCGTTCCCTAATTTATCTAATACCTCTTCAATTACAGGAAGTGGATATCTGTCCCTGATTATTTTTTTATTTAGCTTTCTATAATCGATACACAAACGCATCGTTCCATCTTTCTTCTTACACACCACAATAGGAGACGAAAAATTTGAACAACTTTCTTTAATTATTCCCTGTGCTAACCACAGCTCTATTTGTTTTTCAACCTCGCGCTTTTCAAGTAAAGATCGCCTACGTGACCTTTGACAAATGGGTTTTTCATCTGACAAAATTATTTTCATTTTCAAAGCAGTAGATTTCGTTTTATTTGGTTTGTAATATTTTATTAGTGTATGTACTTGACTCCTTAATCTACTATTCGAGATATGCGATAAATCATATGAACATTCCTCGTATGCCTCAGATACCTTTAGCAAAAACAAATTAGACTTATCCATAATCCTCTCAGAATTAACTAAACATCCTCACTCATCAATCTGCTGTTTCCCCACTATTCCATCCTTTAAACATACCGGATTGCATATTCTAACATTTGACCTTGCTTCCTCTGATCCACTTTTCAAGAACTCATAAACTCTTAAGGGTAATAATATTTCTGCCTCGATCTCGCACACTGCCGCGGGGATGGTTTGTGTTTCCCCCCTTTCAATGAGATTGTAAATTCTGAAACGTTTGCAATCCTCCGTTCGCCAAAACAACTGGTTAGGTGATTTGAGAATGCACTCTTTTTTTCGCTGAAAC
>BMAO01017075.1:0-11449 GCA_019973975.1 Trichonephila clavata | reverse complement strand
CATTGTTCTTATTGGCACATGACTATAAACTAAACTCAGTTACAACAGCCCATGAGGCCATGGCTTACTGTGCCCATCTCATTATGCATTTCCGTTGGCTCTAAAGGGATGTCTTGATTAGGTGGTCAGTCTGAAGCGACATGACTATAATTCTTATAAAGGGAGTTTTTATTCTCAATTTTTATCTTTTATCATTTTTTTTTTTTAAAGGAGTACTTGTACTGGGGTCTAGAAGTAGTTTTTAAGTAGAGATGTTATATTTTCAGGAGAGAAGGTTTTCATAACTAAAATTTGGAGTGTATTATATGAATTATGTGTTAATATATAAATGTCCATTGTGTTGGTTTTTAAAAAGTTGTAACACAAGATATTTTATGAACTGTTTCACTTGATCTTTATAACTCTTCGCTTATTTTCAATTGATAATGAAGTGGAGAAACAAAGGCAATTAATACCTTCCACATGTGAATTTCTTATTCCAACATGAACTTATGAGCCAATTTAAGTTTATACCTTGTGGTGATAAAACTTAATTTTGATCAGAAAATTCAATAAAAATATTTGTAAAATTGCTAATTTATCCAAGTTTTTTTAGAAACTACGATTTAGTGCTATAAATAGAAAGCATTCTAATTGATTAGATTTCTGGGTATTAATTTAATGATCCATTAATACACTGCATAGTTTTGATAATGAAGTCAATGCATGACCTGATATCCTATTCCCCATATTCATACCAGTGTGAGGATTTGGAGCTCTGAATGATTTCATATGCATCTGCTTCATGGATTCGGGTGCAATTTACCTTCTCCAAACTGAACACAAAAGGAAAGAAAGCACATAAAAAAAAGTTATACTCTTATGTTAAATTCCTTGACTCTACTTGGTTCTTGCTCTTTCATCATATTCTACTGCATAAAATTCTTTAGTCTAAAATATTTGCAACTCAATGGATTAAAACAGTTGACAAATGTTTGCTGTTTATGGAGGGAGTTGTGACAATGGGAAAACATTAATCATGTTATAATAAGCATAATTTTAATATAAAAAATTTTTTTTTAGATATAACATGGGTGGCCAACCTTTGTAAATATTGCCACCACTAATGGGGGGGGGGGGGTATACGTGCAACTTCCAACTTTTCGAACAAAAAAATGTTACTTATAGGCTTATGATGAGATTTTTGCGCAAATCACTTATTTAATGCAGTCGAAATAAAAAAATTAAGACCAAATTGTTAAACTTTTGGCAAGTTCACTCAGGTGAGGTATAAAATAAAAATTGACTTTTGAAGCATTTAACTCAATGTTTAAATAATCCGTACTTAATTTCAATTCTTTTTTTACCAAGTCGTCTATATTAGGATACTCTTGAAGATGTTTACAAAACGTTACTCTAGGTACATTTTCGCTAGTTTTGGGTTAAATTTGTTTTTTTATTAAGTTCATAACAAAATTTATTCACAAACATATTTTGATCCAAATTGTAAGGCAACCCTATTTCAATAAAATTAGAGAAAAAAAATATTAATTTCTTCCAAATTTTTCTGTAAGTTTGGGCGTGCCACTGATACAACTTCATGGCACGCGAGTTGGCCACCTCTGAGATAAAACAAGGAAGTTTTGCTTAATACGCACATAAATAATGGGGAAACAATCTGGAAAAAGGAATTTTCTACAAGTAAATAATCATCACATTAAAGTTATCTTTTTTAAAATATAATGTTTGTTTTTTTCAAAATCAGTAGTAAAATGTAACAGCGTGCAATTTTGTCTTTCATGTAAATTTTTAATTATTCTTAACCTTAAAAATTTAAGTTAAGACTACAGAAGAGAGAATTTGTTGAAATTCATTTGACGGACTTCAATAAAACTGCTGCCCCTTTTTTTTGAGTGATGCATAGTTAAAAAGATATTTAAAGGAGGATTCTATATTTTTTTTAAATAAAAGGAATTTAATTTTTGTGGGATGTGTAAGCTTGCTTTACAAATTGTGATTTATTTCCATTATAACTTATCCATCTATAAAATTAGCTAGAATCTTAAAAAATTTTAACTTCTGATGAACTTTTCAAAATGTAAAAGTAAGTTTTTCTTAGACTGCTAAAAGAAGTAAATGAAAAGCTAATAAATAATATATATCGTCCAAATGTAATCCTAGAAGATAGATAACTTTATTTTAAGTAATCTGACCATTACTATAAATATAACATGCTTCGGTACTTTCTCTTGAAGCCTGGCCTAAGAATATAGATTAAAGTCATTCTTACATAAAATTACGAAAAATAAAATACAATTTAATAAAGAATTAGTAATAAAACTGGACTTATCTTACAGTATGAATAGTAAAATAATTTTTAATGTGTGTTTAGAGAGTAAAATTGTCACTTACACATCAAGTATTTTTTTAATTTTAAATCATATATATATACTCGAAAACTCATGTGTGTTAATTTAATTCACACATTTTTCATTGAATAATAATCAATAACATCGCGTACACTCTCCAGGTCGACGTTCTCCTTACTTTGATCTTGCAAATACATCAAAAATTTAAATTTCTTACTATATTCTGCATATACTTGACTTCTTCTATTTAAATCAAGGATTAGCTTATCTAACGCAACAATAAGCATGTCTCTTAAATTTTTCTGTCCCATACATAGCTTTTTCTGTGGAATTATCTGCAAATTTTGAAATAACCTTCTTGTTCACATCACTATATTCCGTTCCCACACAAGGACTTAATTTTTTGGCCGCGTCTTGATACTCCTTCAGTTTTTTATCTGATTCATGCCGTACATTGATTATAAACGTTTTTAATGACATAATTAACTTATTCCCTTCACAGATGTCCAAACCAGGAGTCTGCAATTTTTTGTTAACAGAATTAAATCTTTCTAAAAATTTCTTCCCAAAATATAATTAAATGGCGGTTTCGAGTTTTTTTTTTATTAAATAAATTTAAGATCTCTTTTCGAAATAATTTTCTCATTTTCATTGTCACTAAATGTCTTAAGAGTATTCATGATATTGTCATAATTATCTTTTAAGGCTTCAATAGCATCGTAGTGACAAACCATCTGGTCTGACTTAAACTTTTAAGGTAAACTTCAGTTTAATTTCATGATTTAGAAGTTCCCACCTATGGGTCGAAGCAGAAAAGAAAACATATATTTGTTGAACTAAACCAAAGAAGTTCACGATTTCAGTTGCAACCTTAACTTATTTGCACCAACCAGATTAAGAGAATGTGCAGCACACGGCACATAATTAGCGAATTTATTTTTTTTTAGAAGAGCTTGCGCACCATTATATCGACCGGACATATTAGCAGCGTTGTCAAATGACTGTCCCCTACAATTATCCAATGGCAGTCCATTTGTTTCTAAAATTCTTGTAGAGAATTAAATAAGTATAAACCAGTGTGACTACTAATCTTAATTAATGAGACACATTTTCATACACTTTCCCCTAAAACAATATCGTAGTACAATAGCAAGTTGGTCATTGTGGGACAAATCTGGTACTGAATCCATCACAATTGAATAGTACTTTGTGTCATAGTTATTTATTTGAGTTGTAATTGTTTTAATGATTTGCTTGCCAATGATCTCAATTATTTGCTCATATATTGTTTTTGATAAGTAAGATATTGACGATTTTGGTCGTAATTCTCGCTGTTCAATATGTTCACGAATGAATGGATCAAACTCTGCTAGCAGTTCCAGGGCACCCATAAAATTACCATTATGAGGAGAACCAAAAACTTCCTCGGTACCTCTAAATGCTAAACCTTTTATAGCCAAATACTTTACTACCGCAATAACACGTTTGAGAACATTGTGGTAATATTCGATATCTTTTCTTAGTTGCTCCTGTAACTGTTTATCTAAAACAGACTTATTTTCCTTTCGTGTCAACCAAACTAAAATGGAATTTTTATGTTCAGTAGAATTTTCATGATTTTCTAAGCAACTTGTTACGTGTTTCCGATCAGAAAAACCGTTGTGTATTGAGAATTTATTTTAGAAAAAAGTTTGCAGGTCACACAAAAAACACTACCAATACTAGTTGAATAACATAGCCAAGATCTTTCCAGCACTTGGCCATTTTTAAGTTTTTTAATGAAATGATTATTCGAAAATGATCTCTTTTGTTCTTTGTATTCTCTTACCGAAACAGAATATTTATTGTTTGGATCTTTATTTTGAAAATAACTCATTTCATGTGAAAGGATAAAATCAATAAAATTATTACTTAGAGATTTAGGCCACGAACCTACGTCAACGTGTTTCTCAAACTCAAACCCAACATTTTCTAAACACTTTTCGGTAGGGACATTACTGAAGTCTTCTGGCTGAAAAATATCTTTATCAGAAGGCTGTTGGTCATCGAGATCTAGCCTATTTTCATCATTAATATTTGTTAGTGGTGCTTCTACGTTTGCTTTGGCTAAGTTCCTTTCCCTTCGCTTGTTAATGCATCTGCGTTCGTTATATTCTTGTTGCTTTGTTCCATTGTAAGAAAAGTTGAAATTTTGACACATTTAACTTTTTCTTTTTCTCGATTTAACATTATTTTTCGTTTTTCCGCCCTACTTTTATATTTTCTGCCAGACATATTTATAATGTTAACTAAGGACTTGATTATCCTGAAATTAAATTTAAAAGTTTAGGACATAAAAGTTACAATAACTGTGCCAATAAATTAAAAATATTCTAAAATATTTTACAAAACAATATAGTATATTTCTGAAACAATTAAAAAATTATCTAGTTTGTATAAAAAAATTAAAAATCATTATCTATACTCGCTAAAACCAAAAACGCTGATTATTGTTATTTATTGGCCTATCAGTTTAAAGGGGTTTTTATAAAAAATAAATTTTAGAATTCGATGTGTCGATTAAGCTTTCAGAGTTTCTAGTGGCCGCAGTAGCCAAGAGGTCACGGTATTGGACTCGTAGCTGGCGTGTCATGAGTTCGAGCCCAGTACAACTGAAGACCCGCCGTGTTGGGGGCGATGAGCGTTAAATCTGTCGAGAGTTCAAACTTCCTCCCGTTGATGTGACGTGGTAGTTAGGTGCCAGCTCAGATGTCGTCCTCGTCACTTGATCATGGTTCAAAATTACGAGGTCCGTCACCAAAAGCCCTCGTGAAGCTGAACAGTACGACGTTAACATTCAATCAATCAATTCAGAGTTTCTTGCCGACACGTGATGCGAATTAAATCGTCTATTTTCTTTTCCTCCTTGGCAGGAGAGCATACTGGAATCGCAACCTTAGCCATTAAAATTGCAGACGATGGCTCTTTCAGATGTTCATTGTTTTTCACGGAATTAATCTGGTGATTTCGGGAGGTTTTCTTATGATTTTCTGCACCTCGAGGTATGCCCAACTCTTCCACATGAATAACAAACGGGTCTAAATTTTGGCTGTTACGCTTCATGTTTGGAAAGCAATTTATGTCTTTTCCTCTGAATATCATTTTTAAATTTTGGGTTTCCTTTAAAAATTAGATCCTGGATCTGCCGTATTGCTGAGTGACATTTCATATTGATTCGCTCTCTTGACGCTTGGCCAAATACGAAAGTATTCGTCCAATTTGTCTGTCAATACAGATGGTTCACAAAATTTTGCCCATTCGTTCACGAAATGTTTTCTTATCTTTCCCGGTACGCGTTTTTTTAGCTGAACGGTTATTATTAAATCCTTCAATGATTTGAAGTCTCATATTTCCATTCCATCGAGCCATTACTCGAAATAACTCGTAGTTTCGAACACAAAATCACGCCAAGATTTCGCAGGTATGTAGTGATATTTCACGAATTTTAGCCTGAAGTTCTCTGGGCTCATTTTAAACCTTTTCATTAAAATTCCCTTTATGTAGTCATAGTTGTCAAATTTTGTCTTCTGATTCTCTGGTTATTAGCGAAGTAATATTGGATGGCTTGAGTGCTAAAAGAGCTGATAGTTTTTCCAACTCAAATTCGCGTTGTTGTCGTTGCCGTTTCGCGATTTTTTCTGATTCGAATTCGTGCTGCCTGGCAATTTTTCCACTTTCTCCTTTTTAACGCGTTATTACAAAACAACGGATGAGCTTTGACTAACTCCTCTTCATAATCTTTGCTTTTGATTATGAGATTCTTTAAATCAATAATTGTCATTTTATTCAATACCCTCTGACCCAAATCCTAAGTCAATAAAATGAAGTCCTGCTTTTTAAATTTCCCCAAAAATGCCATATGAATTTTTTTAATAATCTGAAAAAACACGCAATAAAATGAAAATTACTCCAAAAAGGGATTGCAAATTAATAATACAATATGTATCTTATATCAATACACACACAAAAATTAGCACCCATTATAGTAACTCAATACTCAATGAATCAGGAATTAAAACAAAAAACATATATTTCGCAATATATTAGTAGTACTACTCAATTAACTAATAAAACAATCACTTAAAATATTACTGATTACATCATACGCGCAACTTAATTTATCCCTGGCTGTATAATAAAAACACTTTAGAAAATATATTAAAGCATTTAATGTTTCAGAGAAAAAAAATCCCAGATTACAATAACAACACAAAATAAACTCACTAATTTATTCCAAAATATTCAGAATACAAAGGAATGCTGAGTTATGATTCATCCCGAAAATGGAAGTTCCCTTAAAAAAGAAAGAAAAGTTTTTTCAGTGGCATTTTCTCTGATTTAAACTGATATTTTTTTCCACTCACATAATCCTATAAATACCATGAATATTTAAATTCAAAATAATTTCAGTGACATGAAATAACTATTCTTCATCTTTAACATTAATCTTTTCAATCAAACACGGTTGTTATTCACTGACGTGAATATATTATTGTACATTAAAAATACGTAAATAAAGTTATCATTAAATAAAGTCATACAATCTTTGCACATTTATTTGGAAGGACACAATTCTGTTTCACATAACTAGCATATTTTACCAATATATAGTGCTTAATACATTAAAATATGAATAAAATTCACAAATTATATATATTAAAACCACAGCAACTTGGAATCTAAAGCTTAATGAGTTTCTATATAAAGCATCCATGAAGTACAAAAACCAATTCGAGTAGTTACTTATCAGCAAAACAATCTTACATAAAAATTGTATTTAAAAAATGTTAAATGTACATACAAAATCACGAACTGACGTTCGATACTATGCCTGTCCGAATATAACACAACGATCCTGATGTACAGGAATTAACAATCTCAATGTTTAATGATTTTTCAGGAGCGACTCTCTAAAACCATTTATGTGGAGTAAAAATTTTACGTATACTTGTATACAAATTCAAATTTTACGATTGCGTGGATATGCAATGAACTACACTGAGGAATTATTGATTTAATAGATTTTGTGATTTTTTAAAACTGATTTTCTAAAACTTACTTTCCATATAATTCAAAATTGAACTGGTGTTCAAAATTTTACAACTGCATGGATATGCAGAGCAAAATACCGTACACTGCGTATACAAAAAAATACTCTCTTAATAAAATAGATGTTAATCAGTAGAATGTTAAAATGTTTCTCTCGTTTTAGACGACAGGGAGTTGCAAGCAAAAACTTTTACCTGATTCCTTTCCATCGGAAATCCAAAACCCTTGTTGAATTTTCTCTTCAAAATTTTTTTTCTATTATTTAGGTTCTGAGGATCCAAAATGACTGCAGCGGTGATGATTGATCCTATGAATGGGCACGGAGACAAAATAAAGACATGGACTCGGTGACAGATTTAATCTCCGAACCCAGACAGAATGAATTCTTCAACCCACATTCACACTTAAATTTTCTTAATTTTATCACTCCAAATTTTTAACTTCCTAATCTTTTAATGTAAATTTTTTTCTGACTAAATTAACTTTTTAAAATTTTTATTATCATTAAATCCAGAAATGGGCTAAGGTTAAGACGAACTCATGTAACTCACAGCCATCCAGATAGGAGTTTGGGAAACAGTCACTTCGAATTCCTTTCAACTTATAAATGAATTCTTTTTGCCACGCCGGGGGGGGGGGTAATCTAACCGTCTCTCCTTTTCAGGTGGCGTTTACAACCGTATATGGACTACGAACTCTTACACAAAAATATCTTCCTACTTAAATAATTTAGAAATGTGCATTGGTACTTAATTTTTACTTGAAACTTGAATAAACAGGTACCTAAGTATCCTTTAACTTCAGGTATTATGCACAGGACACAGCACCAAATCAGTATATTATTGTAACTTAGAATTTTTTTGCACAAAAATAAATGGCTGCAGAAATAGTGCCACTACGTTTGTATAAATGCTCGATGCTCGTCGGCGCCGCTCTATGATAAAGCCTCTGTCTATTAATTCTTAATTTCCGCGTTTCCCGTGGTACGGTGGAAGAACAAAAGTAAATTGTTCTTGCTCTTGAAAATAAAAATAAATTTGATATGGTATTTCGGGTATTTTATTTTTGATTTGTATTTTTTACTGGTTTGTTATTTTATTACTATTTTGATTGTAAGCATCTTTTTCTGTTTGTTATTTCACGGGAACGGGGCCCCCTAGAACTCGGGCCCCTGGGCTGCAGCCCATTAAGCCCATACGTAGATCCGGCCTTGGAACTATCGCGCCTTTTGTGGTCATAGTTATAGCTATCGCACCCCACCCAAAAATCTTGACCGATTGCTACTCGAAGCTGTCTCTCATGATGTTCAAGAACTTCTTTATATCGCTGTGCAGTAACAGAACCCATATGAAAATTGTGTAGCGATGTATGGCCATTTCACATAATGGCTCCCCAAACAAGAATTCTACACCTATCCATCGGATTATCTTATGTTAAGAGGATGGTAGCGAGTCCCAGGCTTTTTCCAAATGAAAACTCGACGAGAATCACTATTGGAATTGAACCTAGTCTCATGAGTGAAAAGTACACGGTCCCACTCTCGATGTGCCCAAGACACATGTTCTTGGCTCCATAACAGACGAGCTTTTCCTGTGATGGGTTAAGAGGACTCACACCATCGGCCGTCAGGCATAAAGAGCCATCTCAACTAAGTGCCTGTGAGCAGTTTGTCTAGAAATTGTCTTTCCAGTGCAGCAGTGAAGACCTGAGCAAGCTCCTTGACTATCATATCCAGTGGCGTAACGTACACCCCCTCAACCCCACATGGGGGGTGCAGAGTTCTAAGGGGCTTAAATCCTGACTGACGCCTAGTACGAATTTAACGAATCTATAAAATAATAAAAGCAAAACCTGACCTTGCAGGAAGCCCTAATACTCTCCGTTATGCCACTGATCATATCTCTATGAGGACGTACATTATTGTCAAATATCGATCTTCCATAGGTGTTGTAGCTTTTGGTGACTTTGACCAGGTCTTCTAACAACATTACCCGTAGTTTGAAATTGTTTCCACGGTTTGGATATCACTATTTGAAAAACATGTAGGTTTCAGTTTACTTCTCCTTGAGACATCCCCCCTCAATATACCCAACGTCATCATCCATCAACTCCATCTCAAATCATCCTCTAAACAATTGCAAGAACTCATTTTGACAAAATTAACAGACATTTATGCTTATCACAGTGTGATACACGCAAGTCTAAACCCAAAATTCAAATTTCTACTGCGAAAACGGTTTTAACGTTTTCTCTCAAAACGGCCATAAGAATTTTTTATCCATCAAATCTTACAAATAGGATGGATGTGATGCTTGTTTTGATCACTTTATATATATAAGTTTTAAAAAGTAATAGCAGATTTCTTGAAATAGTGTTAAATTTACGTTTGTTACGTTCATTTTGGACACTAGCGTAATATTAACTATGTTAGATGTTTTAGTCAGGCAACTTTTGCGCAAAAATCATTTTTGAGACGCCTTTGTTAAGCATCGACCCGCAGTGCACCGAATGTACCAGTGATAAACAAAACAAAACAAGACAAGACAAGAAACCTTCCGCGTGAAAAATTTCTGCTATGAATTTTCTACCAAAGAAAGGATGTGTGTAAGAGTACTGCATTTTCTAATGTTATCGGAAATCATAACATATTTTGATTTTTAAATATAACTATTTAAAATTCAACATATTTATTTCTACTTGTCATGTTTTATTTTGAAAATTCGTAAAATTTTTTGCTTGATTGATAGAACTGTATGCAGTCGTCCATTGTTTCCACCCACTTGTGGTTCATGCACTGCACACCTGCTAGGATCGGCCCCGCAACATAATACCATGTTGGAGATCTCGGCCCTCCTTTTGTGAAAAAGAATAACATGCGGCGATTGTTTCAAATGGGTACTTGCTTTCTAAGTGCCGAATACTACTAAAAAGTACAAGTGGCGGGAAATAACAATTGTGATTTGGACCTACAGTATCGTAGAATTTCTATACATTAAGTACATTTAAATAATGAAAGTTTGTCAGTAAATAGGGGGAAAAAGAAAATGTCTTAAATTAAATGAAATATATTAAGGTTTGTAATGAACCTTATATTAACAGATTAAGTACCGAACGCGAAACATTATCATTTATTCTAATACCTGAAATAATGCCCCTCTCTGAATCTAATAACTAAATATTCAAGTACTGTAGAACGAGGGTGCCAAACTCGCGGTCTACAATGAACATTTTGTGGCCGACCAATGTATCGACACACAATAATATGTAATAAAATATCAAAATTTCTCCTTAAATAGGAAAGATAGTGGCAGAGAAGAGATATCAAGTGTCAGGACGTAAACCTTAAATTCTCTTGTTCTTTTATGTATATTTATTATAATACATTATTCAAATAAACCTACGCTTCTGTGAATATTGATTTTTTTGCGGCCCACCTGAAGTTAACCTTGTTTGTTGGCCAAGTTTGATACCCCTGCTGTAGAACAATGTTATTTCCCTCTCTCTCTCTTTGTATGAAAGATCACGTGATATATTTTATTCTTAGTTAAAAGTAAATAGTATATTAAATCTGGCAACAACATATAATATTCGTAACTGCGTGGAACATTCGGCGCAAAACCGGCGTCATCTTTGTGAATATCTTTGGAGAAGCCGCAAGTGTGAATTGCATTCGCAGCAAATTTATTTGAAACGTTTTAAGTAAGTTATTTTATTGCAGTAGGTATATATTTTTACTTAATAGTAAGATTAAAATGTAATAGAAAATCTTGTTAGTATTAAATGTCTATTTAGTTATTTTTTACAATGTATCTTCATCAGCATTTAGTACAGAAGGAAAATGCAGCGCCATTTTCTTCTGAAGTGTGCTATTGTATGATTAAGTTACTAGGAATGTTTGAGTTTTTTAAAAAGCAGTTGAGCTTTTATTCTTTTAAATGTGGTCAATAACGAAATAAATTATTTTTATTTGAATTAATTATAGCTTAAAAACATTAAGTCTGTACTCCATTTCT
>BMAO01017074.1:0-19874 GCA_019973975.1 Trichonephila clavata | reverse complement strand
AAAATGCTTATACATTAAGGTATAGCAAACAACAACATCATACTCTCAACTGCATCAACTCTTTACATAGTACTAAAATCAACTACATCTTTACAGCAGAAGAAGTAAACCGCAGTATGGCAGTAAGTACCTTTCAATATTACTATTACAAACTGTTATGCTACGGTATGCGCCTGAATATGTATCATCCCTAACTCCATTGGGAATGCAATTTGATAAACTGAATTTAAATTGGGCTGTATTGCTATGGTTTTAAGAGAGAGAGAGAAATGTATGTATCACTTATGGACTGTGTAATGACACAAAATTGGCTGTGAAAAATATTTAAAAGAATATACTGTAGTGTGAAATTTATAAGGAAATAAGAAAAGTGAAATAGTGGTTGTTTATCAGGATAACACTAGCCACTTGGGGGGATTTCGATATTTATTCGCACTGAAACGTGCACAATTCCTTGTAAGTTTGGCATTTGCCATGACTATTAATAAATCACATGAGTACATTTTTGAAAAAGTCGGTTTAAGCGTAACATCAAAAAAAATGGATATTTACTCATGGACAATTGCATGTGGCTCTGTCATGCTGCAGAAGCAAATACGAAATAAATGTCCAGAGCAATTTAGATTCAATGGCGATAAGGAACACTATTTTTCAAAAGACACTAAATTGAGCATGTTGTATAATTTGTACAATAGGGGTTGGTGTGCCATTAGGGAACAGGTGTTACCCCATCTCCCCCTACACTAGTTTCCATAAAGTAGGAGATTATCACTTTGTTAACGACTGAAATCCTAATAAACGTTTATTAAAGGGTAATTAGAGCATGTTGAATTACTTTTGCTAACGTTATTTTAAAAATGCCTTGTGATTCGCATCCAATTAATTACGTTATTAATTATAATTCATTGTGTCAATGCAAAATGCAAGGATTCCACATACTCTTTCATATTCATTTCATTTTCTCATAGATTTCTCATGTTCTCCATAGTTATTAAATGAGCAAAGCTTTCTCATAAGTAATAATTTAACTTAACATGCATTCAAACTTTTAAATACCGTAGTATTTTTCACTATTAAATGGTACTCAGTGGCTTATAGGTAGCATCAATCCAATAATAACATTAGAACTAAATTAATGTGAATTTTGTTTATGTAAATTTTATTTCCCATTTTTTGCTTGTAAATTTATTTTGAAAAGTATTTCAGCAATAATATAGTATTTGAAAATTCCATTATGGTTGATCTTTTCTTATATAACTTTAAAATGAATGAAAATAAAATGTTATACTTCTGGGAATAACAAAAATCTATTGAAAACTTATCCTTTTTTAAAAAACATATCATTATATTATTTTTAATTTATTTCTAAAGAGGGGGGGGGGGGCACCCAGAGAAGGAAAAAAAAACAGATTAAGATACTTTTTAGACACAGTTAAGAATTTATAGTACTTGAGATATAAAAGCGTATAAGCCAGCAAACTAGATTTTGTAGGTAATAAATTATTAATTTCTAGGATATCCTAAAAATCAAATTAAAACACATTATTAAGGTTTCCTCTAATTTCATTACATCATTGATTAAACCAAATGTTCCATTTTTTAAATATTATAACGTTTAAGAAAAATCTTCGCGTAGGAACATCTGCTGTTACCTGTTTTCAAAAACTAAAACTCTGCGTAGATGGATGTAAGCATTTTATGGGATGGATTTAAAAAAATGATTTCTTTTTTAGAAGTTTATTCGTTTTCTGAAGTCTTCAAGAATAAATATCGATTTCCGGTAAGAGAGAGATAAAACGTGTAATTTCCGAAGGAACGAAGACATTTGTTGCTATTTGATGATCGTTTACGTCGTTTCAAGACAGAGATACGAATGGATGAATCGTAATACCTGTTATTTGAGAATTTTATATATGTTGACACTAACAAAAGAGCGAGAATCAGAAAGATAAAAATATCGTGTAATGTTTTGCGTATGGAAAATGTACTTTTATGTATTTTTATCGCCATAATTTTTGAAAAAAAAATTCTGTTTATTTCCTTTTCATTCATATTATGTGGAGAATTTATGCGCTGTTTTAAGGCCCTCAGTGATAGTTTAGTTAGAAAAAAAGTGTTGACGTTTGTGAAATCTATAAAAATACAGAATGTTTTCTTTTTTCGACCTGTCTTTAAATGCAATGCAATTCCAGTATAGGTTGATTTAATTTTAATATTTCTAGCAAAGAATGCGTATTCTATTTTAAAGAAAATTCCTCTTATGAACTTCTTTATGTGTAAATTGAAATACAATGTAAAATGACTGTTGAAAAAATTTTACGGTTTCACTCTTCGTACTAAATAATGAAAAGATTCAATGGAAGAAGTCTTTGTAAGAGGAACCAGAGTTCGTACTAATGTTGTGTGAGGAAATATCAATAGAAATAAAAACTAAACAACTTTCATTTATTCTGGTCTCAATATACTGATAGAAAATATACAATATGAACAAAAAATAGGAATTGATATAGTACTTGATTAAAGTAGCACTCTAAAGCTCTACTAGAGCTATTGGCGAAGGTCTTCAAATTGTGAGCATCGAAGAAGTGATAGGGCGACGCCCTCAACTGTCAAGCCCCCCCCCCGTCTTCCTTTCCTAACTCCACCACCATGGCAATGTGAGCATTGCGATTCTTAAAATACTCAATAACATCAGCCCTCTATTCGGTGGGGCTTCGTTTCACTGGGGTTTAAATTCATGACATGCCGGGTGGAAGTCCATTACCATGGAACCCTATCCAAATAATGAATATCTACTTAACTTTAACCGACATATTTGAAGCAGATGCAAGCAGGTCTTAACAGTAGGATAACTCCACCATATCTTTCCTATGACGACTTCGTTTGTAGTTTTATGAGTTTTATTTTAAAATTCTCAAGCTCTGATAAAAGTAACACATCATTTCGATTTCACTATAATTCCTTACAATAGACCCTTTAAATCTGAATATGTAAAATTTTGACCTATCTAGGATCAGAAATAAATTACCAAAATGACATGAATCCTGAAATCAGAAAGATGAAAATTGCAGCTAATCGCTATTCTTTGGTTTAAGATCAATACAGAAGGCTCACTTAAAAAAAAAGAAAGACAAAATACTGTTGTAAAAAAGTATTGATTAAATAAATTTGACTAATGCCTCGGAGACATGGACCTTGAAAAAAAAAGAAGAGATGTTCTTGGTGACTTTTGAAAGAAAGGTCCTGAGAACCATATTTGGTGCTTTTCTCGATTATAACAGTAGGAGAAAAAGAAATATATAATTTGAAATATATAAGATTTTTAATAGTGATGATATTATTAAAAATATCCATAAAACTAAGTAGAATGAGGTGGGCAGGGCATAGCAGGCAAACTGTCTACAAGCGCCTTGCAGATATTGGCCTTTACGCCCGTTGCCCAGTCTTGTGCGTCCTTTTGACTGCATATAACAGTAGACTTTGATATTGCGGAGCTGAAAACATCAATTGTGGACACCACAGGAATTGAAGCGTGTTCTTTTCAGTGATAAGTCGAAATATACCAGTAAAGTGATTCTCGTCGCGTCTTTACCTGGAGAGAAAATGGAGATCGCGTCGTACACCATTGTACGTTCTCAATGCATGTGCTGTCAACAAACAGTGGTACAGGAATCAGATCCTGGAAACCTATGTGAGTTTCTACTGGGTGCTATGGGCCTGAACTACATATCTATGGACGATGATGCGCGGGCACACGGTGTTTATGATCTCTTGAGGAAGCAGATATTCGTCGCATGGATTTACCGTAAAGGTCAACGAAACACGATTCTATTAAACATGTTTGGTATGTCTAGCAAAAGCCCTTTCTTAGAGTCGTATTTCTCCCAGGAATAAAAAGTTCCGCTTTTGGAAGTATTGTGTTGCCACAAATACTTATCTCCTTAAGCAGTGTGGCAGCTCGTTGTGTGGCTTTTATAGCAGTTCATAGTGGTCTCAATCCATGTTTTCACACTCTTTGCTATGACTTGTATCTTAATTCACAGTTAAAGTCTTTTCCATATTGTTATGTTGCTACATTCTTTCTGACATTATAGTACGTCTCTGAGCCAAATTTCGTGGCAACACAGTAAATAGTTTTTCAGTTTTCACAAATTTTTTCATTCACTTAATGTTGGACATTAATTTGTAAGAGAAAAGCGCGATCCACACTCTCTTTCACTCACTCACATTATGATATTTCCGGAATTGGTAGGACAGCAGATTTCAATTTTGATAAACATGTTCTTTATACGTTGATACTCAATAAGAACGGGAAATAAACTCCTGAAGGGGCCTTTTGGGGATATTTGTGACAAAATACAGCTTTCTAACTATTAATTTACAAACATAAGATTACATAGATCACTAAAATATGATTTCGGAAATTGACTCTAGAGAAAGTAAAGTGGATGTTAATAGAGTATTATACATTCGTTTTAGAGAATTTCAAGTCCTCTTTTTTAATTCAGAGACTAGCATATAAAAATGATTTTCAATATAATCAAAAACTTAAATTTAAGTCAGATATCAATTCCTTAAAAAGAAAATGTCGCATCATACAACATCATGAATTTCCCAGCAAACTGGGCTGGTAATAACAAACATCATAGATGAAGTAGGCGCAAATAGCCTTGATCCATTTAGATAATGCAACCTGTTTAACTCGAGAAGGTTAAAATATATCTGAAGCTTACAGGTCTAAGTAACCAAAAGTGATCAGGAAAAAATGACAAATAGCAATGAGCAGGATTTAAATCCAATGTGATGAAAATATGTCACGCAAGCAAAATAAACGTTTTAACACTGATTTGCAGCGATTCTCTTTATTCTTTATATGCCTTAAATAACATTGATTCTCAAAATCAACTGATTGTTAAACCGCAAATTGATCTCAATTTTCTTCGAAAGGAGGTGTAAAAGTTTAATTTTCTTTTGCTCGAGATCATACGGGAATCTATGGCAATGAACGTGCTGACAGACTTGCAAAGAAGCTAAAAAATTAAGCAATTTGATTCCTATGAGCATTCCGAAATCATATTATAAAAATATTTTTAGGAAAAAATTATTCTGATGAATAAATTATATCAAATAATGCTCTATTTACCGAGGATTTTTTCCTTCTATTCAGAGACGTTTAAAGGCTAAACACTTTCATCCTAATTTTAAAATTACCCAATTTCTAACTGGGCATGGGAAACTTTAAAGCCTATTTGAAACGCTTCAACTTGTCGCCCCCTACTGATCAGTGTTCTTGCTCCAGTGACGCAATCCAGGATGTCAAGCATTTAAGGCGACACGGTACCATCTTTAATTTTTTTTATTTTTAATATTTGACATTTGGTTTTATTTGTATTTTATAAAGGTTAATATTTAATAATAATTCCATACAAAAATTTTTAATTTCTTGCAAAATCTTTGTAAAATTTAAAATTTTTTAAACATTTTTTAAATCTCTAAGGTTTTTTTAAATATGTTTCTTTTCTTTCAAAATTTTTTTCCAAGTACCTTATAATATACTACATAAAACTGTGCATCGATCTTTTTCTGCTGCTGCTCTTTAATTTTTTATTAATGTTTTTATTGTTAAACTTCCAAAATTCTCGAAAAAACATTAATTTTGATTTTGAAATTTTTTAGAAAAAGTACTAAACATGTTAGAGCTAATACATGCTCAGTTTTACAAAACATACATTTCAGAACATGTATAAAAAGTTTCAAACCTTACTTCAATTATCAAAAAAGCCTTAGGGATTTGAATTCCAGTATATGTACAAAAATTCAACATGGAGAAAAATGAGTTTAAAGTTTTCATTCCTTGAATAGCATGATAAAAAATTCCTCCAATAATCTGAAACTTTTATGGAATGTTAATTAGTTTGTTTCAAATTGCTTACCATAAAAATTTTAAAAATTGACAAAAATAAAAGGATATACTTGTATATTGAATATATAAAAGAAAACAAACAAAAAGTTCAATATTTCATAAAACATTATATTAACAATTTTTTTAAAAAATTTAACTCACACTTTAGAGTTAATTCTATGCACAGTTCTATGCTACCATAATAAACAACATATACACAAATATTCATACTATTTTTTTCATAATTTTAAAAGCCTTAATATATTAAAAACTGTTCGAAATGGAAGAAAATGCACAAAAAAAAACAACACATTTCAATTTAAAGCTTCTTATTAAGAACAATGTTTCACAAATAAATACATAAGAATTGGAAATTTACAATCAATAATTTGCTTAAATAAGTTTCTTGAATGCTTTTTTTATAGTAATTACATTTGAAATTTCAGGTATGGGAAATAAAGCATTACTAAAATAAAGTGTGCAAAAACTACGAGAAATTCGAAGTTTCACTGTTGACTGCAATTGCTTTCTTACAAATTAAATTTTGTTAAATTTCTAGCATTCAATCAATGTTATAAAAATTAAAATATAATATAATATAGTAAATATAAATAAAAATTAAATAAATTTAAATATTGCATACGTGATCAACAATTTAAAAATTTCCTGCTTTATAAGAAACACCTTCTTTTTCACAAATGAATTGCTCTCTACGTTTACGAGCTAGTTTGATTTTTTTCTGCACCAAATTGTACAACATTATTTTCTTCTTTTTCTTTGATATACTCTTCTAAAATATTTATAAATTGCTAAATTTTTCCCTATGCTGTTCAATAAATTTTATTTTATTGTTGCATAAATTCAAGTGTTTGCAAAGTTCCAACATTAAATTAGATACTGCATCACAGACTGCAATATTCACTCGTTTCAATGATGCGGATGATATTTTAGAGCACTTACTCCAAATAATGCTGTGCAGCGTTTCATTGGAATTTTGAGTCATGCACCGAATGCAACGCTCCAATAAATCATTCGAAGCAAGTCCTGGTAAATTGGCAATATTTTTGCCAAATGAGCTCATTCACTGGTGTTTTTACCAGTTTTCTGTGCGAACCTGGTTTTCTACCATTTGCAATAGCTGACTGATAAAAACATCAAGACTCTTGACTAGAAGGGCATTTAAAGTGCTGGGGTTTTCCATCAGTGGAAATGCTATGGAATAATGTAGCATATATGGCAGTCTTCATGTTTTCGGCATTGCCTTTGTTGCTTAAAATGGCATTCTGATAATATTGCGCAAGCTTTTTTATGGTTTCATCTTTCAAACTGCCATAAGATTTTCCACCGAGAGTAACTTCTCTTGAACGCCATTCCTTTACATATTTTCGGAGAGCTGTTCCTAGTCGCTTGCTCACATAGTTCACACACTCTTCTTTGTTTATTTTAACATCTCCATAGTCTTTTGATTCAGTCAGATGTTGACACACTTTGGAATCACCATCTGAAAGTACTGTAGTGTATCTAAATCCAATCTTTTCAGATCTCGACCACAATTCGGATGCTCCATGGACTTCCATCGAACCTGAAGAGCCCAGTGGTTTGCACTACAAGAATCTGTATGACCGTTAAACTAAATCTCGTATTCAGCTGAATTTTTTTTAAGTTCACCTTTGGCTCTTTCACACTCTTTACAATATTTAGATATCACTTTAAAATCAACAACACATCCAGTCAGCATGTCTATGACACAGCCTACTCCAATCTGAGATGCATGCCCCCTGGTCAACCATCAAAGGAAACACCAATATTGGTTACACCACTGTTTTCTGAATTGTATGCTTTCTTAATTTCACTTCTGATGTGATGGAAATGTTTCTCGGATGCTTTCACAAATGAAGAATGCAACATCTTTTTGTAAGTGTTAAAAGTTCTGCTGGACATTAAATGCATATTCATAAAATTGCAGAACTTTTCAAGAGCTTGATATCCACGTCCGAAACTCAAAATTGCTTGTGTAGCTCGCAAATTAATATCGTAGGGCTGATTTAGTCCATTTTTTTCATTATAAATTTTCTCAGAAGTTTTCATTTCATTAATAATATCAGCGCAAGAATCACACACAACTTGAATATTTTCACAAAATCCATAGGCTCTTCCAAAATTTACTCGCAAAGAAGCATTTCTGCAAGTATTACATAGAGTATTTTTAAAAAGATTCGTTAATGCTTTTTATCAATAATGACGTATGTTGGAGATCTGGATTTACCAGTATATTTTTCATCCAATCGAAAAAAACTCTTGCATTCTTCTTCAAGCTTTGCACACCTCAAGTTAGTGTTTTGAGAAACTTTTGAACTTGTCTTAGCATCTGGAAACCACCTCTTGGAAGCTTTCATTGTGGCAGATTTAGTATGTCTTTAGGCCTAGGCATATTACACTTTTAAACTTTTTCGAGAAATCAAATTAAATTTTAAATGAAAAATATTTCAAAACGCCAAATTCCTTGTCGTAAAGAAACTTGTCTTTCTCTTTAGAACAAAGAGTACAAAAATATAACTAAATTTGCAGGAACAAAACTTCACAGAAAACGCAGTAGAATAACTCTCGTATAATCAGAACAGAGCAATGATTTCATTTCAGTTTAAACACTAATCAGCGTGGAATAAAAAAAATAGTTCCTTATTTATCAGGCTCTTTTCTAGCAGACGATCTGAAAAGTGGGCGTGGCAGCTTTGTTTAGTCTACAGTCATGCAGCAAAAATGGATAAATAACTCAATAAAAAAATACAGCTCAGCTCTGAAATTTTGCAGACACATTTAGAAGAATTAAAAGTATCATATAAGCCAATAAAAAAATCGATTGTTTGACGATTTTTAGGGTACCATATCGCCTTAATATTTGCTTGTGCTAAATTCTGTTCCGAAAGACGTACTCTCATGAATTGCCTACAAAAGAACAATATAGCGTGGCCTCCTCCTTTCTCTGCCTTTGTTCAGAGCAAGTCTTCTTTTACATTGTTTTATGCATATATTAATAGCATTTTTTCTCGTATTGTTTAGTTTGTAAACTTGAATTTTTTAAAAATTTTATTATTATTTTTTGTGTGTTTGCTAACATTTACTGTACGTGTATGTATATGTGTATATTTGCAAGTGCGTATATATATATATATATATATATGCCTGTGTATATTTTAAGTATTTGTGTGTATGTATGCTTTTTATGCATTTGTATTTTGAAAATCTTATTCTGATCGCAATGCGCTTCCAAACCTTCACCGTTGTATAATTTTAATTACTGAACGTCTCCGTTTTTGCATGTGAGCAATCTTGTATTTTGTTCTGTAATTATTGTATTTGCATCCATTCTTGTTTCTTTTTACATTTTGATTCCCATCTGTGCTTGTATCCCTGTACTTGAAACTTACTACCACTATTGATTGAGTATTGACTTACGTTTGTAAGCCTTGTGTTATACTTGTTGGCACACAAGGAGTCTTTGAGGCCTAGAGTCTCAAAAAAAAAACACTGATTGTGCTTACAAAAAAAATAAGCTAGTCATAGTCATATCCGTCACTAGGAATGCAGGTTTAGACTTGTTAGAAATACAAGCTATGCATTCATTATAATTTCTAGAAGAAGAAAATAGCATTGCCTTATATTTATATCAAAGAAAAAGGTATATGGCTAAAGTATAGGCGTAGATTATCATTAACATTGACCATCTAACTCTCCGTAGAAGTTTAAAACGTAACTAAAGCATTAGCTAAAAAAACTTCTGTTTTGTACAGACATAAGCCAAGGAACTCACAAAAAGAAACCCATGCTTTGATGCTCATGGTTCATTGTTACATGTATATTCTCTTTTAGAACATAACATTAAAAGCTTTATTTTTCCAGAAGATGAAAGAAAAAAAATATAAGACGTCTGAAAAGTTTCAGTGAGTACTAAAAGCAGATGCATGAAACTCTTCTTTCGAAATATGCCAGAATGAGAAAGTAACGGATTTTGTTACTTTATTACTTTGGAAAGCTGGAAGTGCAGATTTTTTCCCCTCTTATATGTGAAGATGAACGTGACTGGAATTTGATGTGGAGTGATTCGTTAACGTAATGGTTAGGGCTTAAGTTTCTTTTCTCTGAAGAACCAACATGGGTTCACTAAGTGATCAGCTCTCAAAGTAAACACTCTAATATTATAAGCATTTCAATTCAGATGCAGTTTAACATGTAGAAAATTTTCTAAAGCGATGTAATTCTTAGTAAAAAATGTGCTTTAATTTATTTTAAGTTCCATTGTGAATTTTTCTTATTTTAATTCTTTTAAATGAACCGCTTACGAGTATTTTACTTAAAATGAAATATTTTAGATAATTCAAAATGTAGGAATTAGTTAAAGCAATTTAATTAAGATGTTTATTTAATGCTGAATAATTTATTGCTTGTTTGACCCATTCAAGTATCGTTTAACTAATTGTCAGTCTAATGACACAAGGAAAAAGATGAAATTGAATAAGGTTTTTTTTTTGTCACGTGCATTAAACAAAAATAATTGCCATTAAAGTATTGCAAAAAAAAAGGTTGTTAGTTTGAAATAGAATATATATTTTTTCTTTTCTTTTTTTTAATTAGAGAGTAGCGTTTTAGAAATATTTATAGCTTTAAGAGATTTGAAACAGTACTTTGAGGATAAAAATACGTTTGAATTTGTATTACTTAAAAACGTAATTGAATACATTTTTGCAACTTTTAGACTTAGAGTCAAATATTTTCTTACACAGTAATATCATCTGTACAATTGTGCTTTTGTTTCAGGAACACTATGTTCTTGTTAAATAAATTCGAGATTATCGATTTTTGACTCCTGATTACCGCAAAATTTAAGTATATAGAGGATGGTGCTCAAAATTTTCCCTTTTGTATAATGCAGGTCACGACCTCAAGCTTAGACATATCCATGGCAGAAGCAAATTGCAAAGCAGTTGATTATTTTTATAACATTAATTAAGGAAACAGGTAAGTCTAACACATAAGCCAATGGAAAATGAGCTGTTTTTTCTCTGGTTTGTCTAAATTCCTTCAGATTATATTTCTTTTCTTCTTATAGTGTTCATTTTCAAATTTTAATTTCCTAACCTTGATTAAAATTTTTTTTAATAATAGGCAATCAGAAATAATTATTTTTATGTCTGTCGCGTCAATAGATTCGAAAAAAGTGAATTATATATATTTGTTTTTAAATAATGGAACTAAACGATGGCAAAGAGAAGGGAAGAAATTTCATGATTTAGCAAAAAAATAGCTTTTTTTTTCTTTTATAAAACTGAACCAGATGCAGAAGTAATTTTAATGAGTAATTTACATTTGTGCAATGGAAGCATCGACAATTTACTTTTATATCACTTCAAAAAGAAAGTTTACTGACTGAGATGCATTACACTTTAGAGTACGACGTGTTCTAAGGATGATCGAAGGTGGGGAAAAAATGGAATAGTAACGCATATTTTTTGAAAAAATAAGAGAATTGATATTCAAAGCATGGAAGAAAGGTGATCAATACGTTTTGGATTCTGGGCTGTCTCAGAATTGTATTTAAAGAGAAAATAAATATAATTATACATATAAGAAATTTTGAAATAAAACTTTAAATTGTAAAGATTTACACCATGTTTTTTCAGCACTTATCCTATTCTTACGCTGATCGGTGTTCGAGGATTGTATGTAAATCCTGCAAAGAACAAGACAATCTTTTATCAGAGATGATAATTTACTGTCGAGAAAACAATCCTTGAAATACAGGATTCAGCAGCAAAATTCGCAGAATAAATTTCATAAAGACTTCACACTTTCCACAACGTTTAGAAAAGACAAGCAGTAATAATTATTCACAAGAAACACTCGTCCTTTTCAGCAGCCGAGCTATCGATATTCAACTCATCACGACCAAGGGAAGACTATCACAAGTCAAAACAATACTCACTAATGGCTCGTTGAAACAAGAGTGACTCACTTTCGGCAAGTATCTCTCTATTTAAAGACCTCGTGGATCATTCGAAAAATATTCGTTTGAGTCATAGATCTTGAGATTAGTCAATTTCTCCAGAAATTTCCTCTCAAACTCGTTAAAAATAGTCGCCAACATGGTCCCCAAGTAGATAAAATGGTCGCCAAAAATGATACCAACTTGGCTCTATTGCCAAGATTTCGCCAAGTTCCCATTGAATCACCATTATAGCGTAAGAGACAGTTTTGCTTGCAAGTATTGTAATTTATAGCATAAAATAAATATAAGGTAATATAAAGTTCATAATCACAATAGCGTAAACATTTTGCTTGAATTTGTAATTACAGCATAAAAAAATAAATAATATAAATGCTTCACACATCCAAATACAATTTTATAGAAAATTTGTAACAGTATTCAAGTTTCTGATGAAGCAAAAAAAAAGATATATCAAACATATTAATAAATGCAGTTTTTTTCATAAATATTTCAAGAAAAGCAACTGACGCTTTTACAATGTTGATACTTCATAAATAAACAAACAAACACAGAATTTAAAACTATAATACGAAAGTATGTGAAGCTGTATAGATTATATTATATTATCAAGCACATATAAGTTGTATTTATATATAACACTTTTTCTTGTATTAATTAGGCTTTCCTGATTTCCGTCACTTATATGCATATACATAATCCACTTGAGAGCAAGATATTAAAAAAGGCACATTTGTTTGCTTCACTATACATTTTCTACATCAATATTTATTTTTCTCTATATAATCAATAAATATTGTTTATAGGTGTTTACTATATACAAACAGAGAATTATGCGTTTCATATATTTTATATCATATAAACTAAAAATTTATTAAAGTAAAGTAAATATATCTGCAATCGTGAATGTAAGTACATTCGTAACACTTTAAGCCTTTGTTAAGATAAAATAATGAACAAGTCTACAGCAAAAGGATAGACAAGTATTGATGAAAAAATGCTGATATATTTTTTATTGTTTCAGGTTATGCTCAAATAAACGCTTTGATTGCAACAATTGTTTTCCTCAGTATTGCTTTTAAGGAGAAAGAGGTTATAAAATAAATGATCTCCAGTAGAACTGATTTTCCGGGTTGAGCTATGATTTAAATATTTTTAAGAAAAGGTTTAAATATTTTTTAAGAAAATTTTTAGAACTCATTATGTAATTCGAAAATGAATCTAAACACAGCTTCTATTTATGCTTTTTCTTTAAAAAAATTGCGTTATTTTTTTCCATACGTTTAAGAATATATTTCGAATATTTTGCATGGAACACCGAGAATGAATCGTTATTGATTATTTTAACCAACGAAGCTGCACTAAAAACCACAAATTTAACAATAATTTAGTATTACATAGAAATTATTGTTACAATGTATAAAAATGACTTAGTTACGAGTTTAAGGAAGGAAGTAAAATGTAAGTATTTCTGTTTGAAAGGGAGAGATTGCTTCCCGAAGAGGCATATTTCATAGATAAAGTAATCCCCCTTGAAAGAAGAAAGATCTCTCTAATACCCCTAGGTCCCATAAATCCTGCACTTACCTTAATATTGTGGTACCCAGAGGATTGAAGCATGTGAGTTAAGCTTGAAAGGACGAAGTATGTGTTAGATTTCATGATAATTTACATTGAAGAAAATTATATTAGGTAACAATTTGATTTGTTTAATACAAAATTTTCTTAATTTAACACATTATTTATAATATCTTCCATATTACTTTTATGTTTACAAGCATAGGTATGTATAAATTTGTCAAAAAAGTTTCCTTAAGAAAAATAGTGATGTGGAATAAAGTTCAATTAAAATTATTTACGATATCATCGAATTAAATCCGCAGTAGAACAGTTACATCATTTGAAAAAAATTATGCACAATAAAAGTTGGAAATGTATATAGCAGCAAAATATACACTAGACTTTCATGTATCTAAAAATTTCTGAAATGTTCATTTGATTTTGTGGGATTCAATGTTTCATTTTGAAACTACTCAAGAGCTACTAGCGACGAAATTCGTAATTTTTAGCCTCGCTCAATTGACCAATAATATCACAAGAGCTAGAAATTTTCTCTTGAAATTTCCACATCAGACCAACATGATGGTTTCAAGTCTTGACATATTTAGTATGCACCAACTAATCTGCACGTTGGATCACTGGCACCATTACTTGAGGTTGCTACTTTGTGATCTTGGTCAAGGAGGTAATGACTGTTAATGCTATACCGTTATTTCATATTTCTACAGAACGGTTTTCTTACAAAATAACAATTTGCGCTTCACAAACTCATATACATATAAAGAACACTTAACCTGCTACACAGATAATTAATTCCCTTAGTTTCAGCTCTTATATTTAATTTCTAAGTTCGCAATCATAAATTTAAATTCTTAACTTTTAATTTTAATTTTATAAATTAAATACCCTATTTTTAAGTGGCACTACTCGCGCAGGGTGTGTCATACCCACCGTCTAACTTTTTTCAACGCTCCTACTAACCCTTTTTTGGAAAATTGATAGTCTCTCGTGTAGTTGACTTTAAGGTCATATCCTTTGAGGGGCCGTAGCTTGTTGGCGAATTCTGTATATATATTTTTGGATATCGCCTCTTCAGGTGTTTCATACCCTGCGCGTGAATCACCGTTACAGTTCTGAATGCACGAACTCGTTTTAAATCTTCCTTATTCTGTGGCGTATTATTGTAGTTATGATGAAGAAATGTGATATTTAAGTAATTTAATAAATACAATATTTAATAGATATAGTGCAACAGTGTTTTCGGATGAAGAAATTCTCTTCGCGTTTATGATGAGGAAGAATCAAATGAAGAGTATAACAGCAAGTATGATTCCTCCACTGACATCGATCCAGATTTAGAAAAGAGAGACACTGTTGAAAATAAATGTTTTATTTGTAGAGACACAAAAACATTTGAGATGACTGGTACCTCTTATCCACTTCCAGATGAACTTTTGAAAAAAAAAACTATTGCTGGAATAAAATAAGAGAAAAAAATAAATAAATAAATAAACTCCAAAGTTTTAAAATTAAAGAATAAAAAGGTTTACTTTGAAAAAGATACAGATTAAAAAATAATTAAGATCCAGGGAAAACATCGCACTCACTCAGGACGCGATTAAAGGAGTGTATAAGCAATGCACTGAATGCCCTTATAAAAAGAACAGAAAAACTAAATCTACATGAGATAAATGTAATAAACATGTTGTACTTAATACTTTTCTTCCTTTTTAACCTTTGTATACAAATTTTACAGTAAAAACACGATGTAAACAACCTTTGGTATGACACACCCTGTGCGATAACTTAAGGTCCTTTTTTTACGCGAGTGATGTTGGTTTAACTGAGAGTTTATTCTTTAGTACACTGTTGAATATCCATGCCTACGAGATCATGCGCGCTGTTTACACTTCTGCTTTGGAAGTACTTACTGTACGAGTCAATATTTTCTCTCAAGTTACAGAAATTAAAGCTATTTTAAGAACGCAAATCATATATTTCATTTAGAGGGTCATGTAAGACTTTCCATTGCGAAGCTTGATTGAACTATTCAATTACTTTCAAGTAAGAAACATATTCAAACACCCCACTAACTTAAAGTTACAATCGGATTTCGAAACTGTTTTCGGAATTGTTGTCATGTCAGTTATTCATAATTTAATACTTTAATTTTTCTATTGTATTTATTCTCTTACAATGATAAAATTATTTAAAAAATAGTTTTGCTGTAATTTTTGTATTTTAAGTGGTATTTAAATATGTCGTTATTTATTAAAATTTAAAATTTTATGCTTACGTAAATAAAATTACCAACAAAGAAATGTAAAAATATTACAGTAGTATCTATGAATTTAATAATATAAATAAATAATGATTAATGTTATTACGGGATTTTACCCTATGTGAATAGAAATCTATTTTTTATTGTAATTTTTATGTCAAATAATAAAAAAAATAAAGATTTAATTTTTTAAAGCATTTCTATATAGCGCATCATATTTTTTTTAAAAAAAAATACAAAATTTAAAATAATTTCATAAAAGAAACAATTAATAGGATTATCAACCTATGCGGCCTCCTTTTTACTTCTTAATTTGCTTTTGGTCTCTGATGGTAAAAAAGTTCCCAACCTCCTTACTACTGGGTGATACCGAAAATCATTAAAATTATGATTTCATAATTGTATTGAAAACGAAAATAAATAAGGAGAAAACATTGCAATTGAAAAAATAAGAATTATACGAATAGAGATTATTCAGACGTCCCTATTTGGGCCACTTGTTAAGGGCTTTTATTCCTGTCTTCTGTAACTTGTAGAAGGAGGCGCCGCTGCATACCCTCTTCCTAGAAAAGAAAGTGGTTTTTTTGTTTGACTTTCTGAACGATCTTGAGAGAAGGTTGTTTTTGAAACAATTACTGCAATTGTTATATATCCTCAGCAGTTTGAGTGTCGTCGGATCGTTTTTACCGCGTGGATGTTTTCTTCTCTAATGGGGCTGTGGATCGGTATTTCTACCTTCGCACACCTGGTACATTCACTCTTTATCACTCTTGAGTGCGGCAACATATATGCAACACCAATTGCCGCAAGTAACTTTGAAGCCCAGTTTCCTCCCCAGAAGGAGGCACCTGAGCTTTTCCTATGCGAAATTTGTACTTAGGAGTTTAATTTTGCCGAGAGAATCCAAGCAAAACGGACACTCAAGGGATTCTATTCATGCCACATTATTATATGACATGGACGCTGTCAATTTTCTGCATCATGAAAATCCATCGACTTGGGCTGGGGTCGAACCCGCAACCTAAAGTTCAGAAGGCCAGTGACAAACCAACTACCCGCCCCCCCCCCAGCTAGCTTTTCGTTGATCTTGCAGGTAATCTCTTGTTGAGATTGCGGGTCAAAAGAAATTTTTTAATCTCTAGTCGTGATTTCAGAATGTCTTAGTTAGACTATCTGTGTAATGAATGAATAATCAACCAGTAAGCTTTTGGCTGTGCTGATATCTAGTGTTCAATGCCTTGGTCACCACTTCAACGACAAGCTATTGACCTTGGCCGGGATGTTTATTTGAACTACCAATGTACCGGACCGTAGATATGATGCGCATGCCTTAGACCAGGGGTCTCCAAACTACGGCCCGAGGGCCACATCCGGCCCGCGGACAGATTTTGTCCGGCCCGCGGAGAGCTAGCATACTTGAAAACTCCTTTTAGAGAACGTATTTTTTATAGCAAATTAAATTTAGTTTACCGAAGTATTCTAATTTTATGTTGAATAATTATTAATATGACAACTACATTGATATGGTCATGGGCTAACTACTCATAACATTGTTGTAGGGTTATTGTTATTGTTTTTGTGATAAGTTGGATAAAGAAACACAGAATTGTAATGAGTAAAGACATGTATAATGTGCAGAAAATTTAACTTCAGTATATAATAACTAACAAATTATTGAAATGAATCCAACTAACATTTTATACATTTTAAATAAAAACATAACTTATAACAAGCATAATGACATATGAAATACTAATGAGATTTATGTAATTGAGATTTTCCACTGACAATAGTTTGTAGTTGTGGACTAATTTTACTTGTACCAATTATTAAAAGAGATTTAAGATGCTCATCAGTTAATTTTGATCTGTAAACATTTTTTATGTACTTCATTTTTGAGAAAGTCTTCTCACACAAATAAGTAGTACCAAAAACAGAAAACAGCCCACGAGCAAATTTATGCAAACTATCAAATTGTGTCAGTGGAAGACACCTATAAAATTCCAACAAAGATGAGTTTTGATATTTGTTCTTAATTGTATCACTGCACTGTAGATCAATCATTTCCATTTGAAGTTCCGGGGCTAGGATTTCAATGTCAGTATCAAAAGGATTCTGAAAAATCTTAATTTGATTCGCAATGGCATCAAAGCCCGAGAAACGAGCAACAAAATTTATTTTCAAAGCATTCAAAGTTTCGATTGCAAAATCGATAGGAAACTCAGTCTCAGTGGTGTGGCTGAATATTTCACATGTTTTAAAATGTGAAAAACATTTACTTCGTAGTTGTGATTGAAACAGTATCAATTTCTTCCGGAATGATTTGATATTAGTGTATAAATCAGGAAGATGCTGGTTTTTTCCTTGCAATCTCAAATTCAGTTCGTTCACATATTTTGTCAAATCAACATAGAATGCTAACTTCCACAGCTATGCGTTGTTTTGTAATTCAGTAAGAGGGCAATGCTTTTCATTCAAAAAAATTTCGATCACTGCTCGAAGTTCAAAAAAGCGCTGAAGGACTTTCCCACAACTAAGCCAACGTACGGCAGTATGATAAGGTAAATCATTTTCTCCAATCTCTTCAATAAATTGTCGGAATTGTCGGTGATTCAGTCCAAAAGATCTGATAAAATTAACAGTTGATATGACTGGTTTCAGAACTTCAGACATATCCAAACATTTTCCGCACAAAGACTGTTGATGAATGATACAATGTAAGACTAATGGTTTTGAACCCCCGTCATTTTCTACAGCCTTTGACACAAGAGCGACCACTCCTTTATCTTTCCCACTCATGTTTTTGCCTCCATCAGTTGTAATACATTTCAAGTTTTTCTATCGAAGGTTCTTTTGATTAATGGCCATTTCAACTCCTTTAAAAATATCTCTACCAGTAGTTGTGCCATGAATACTATACATATCAAGAAGTTCTTCATGCACTTCATAGCTTTTATCTACTCCTCGAATATAAATCAACACCTGAGTAGTATCTGACACATCCGTTGACTCATCCAAGGCCAAAGAAAACCACTCAACATGTCCATTTTTGTCGAACAGTTGAGAGGATATATTTTCAGCGATGTTTTCTACCCTTCGAGCCACAGTGTTTGCTGACATACTGGCCCAGTTTTTAATAAATTTACCTTTTCAGGGCACATTTCTTCGGCTACTGCAATTATGCATTCTTTGATCATTTCTCCATCGGTGAATGGTTTTCCACGTTTTGCAATTTCAAGAGCCACACGAAAGCTGGCACGATGCAGCCTCTTGTTCAGTTTTGAGTTTTGTAAATGAAGATTGCTGCGATTTCAATCCGCCCTTCATAGCTTCGAATTTTTCTGTCCGCAAACTTCCTGTATATTTTGAGTAATTTTAAAAATGTTTTGTTTCATAATGACGTTTAATGTTATATTCCTTGAGAACGGCTATGCTTTCATTGCAAATCAAACATAGCGCCTTGTTACTGGACTCAATTACGAAATACTGAATGTTCCACTGATCTTTGAATTTTCTGCATTCACTATCAATTTTTCACTTCTTTTCCATACTACTAAATCACACACAAAAGCAACAATTCAAATCAAAATACTGTTACAAAGATGTTTTAAACTTAAACATGCACAAACACGTTTTAAGGAGGTACGCACTATTTTATTCCACAACAGTGTCATAGGAATTGACTTGTGGTTGCGCCACTAGCCTTCTTATATATTCCAATTACTGCCATCTAGAAGTGAGTGGAAAACACCAGAACTCTCGAACCAACGAGATTATTCTGTACGTGCTATTAGCGCCATCTGTTAGCGATAGAAGGTACTACCTATTTCCGCTTGTGTCCACCAGATGTCGTGTCACGTTACTCCTCATGGCTCGTACTCTACGACTAATCTAGAAATTACAGATAATGACAGGAAAATTAATAATATGCCGTGTTGCCGTTTTGCGGACTTTAGTCCGATATTTGCAGCCTTTTTTAAACGTTGCGTACTTTTTCGGACTTTTTTTTCCATCAGTGGACTTTTTCACTTTTTACCACCGGCAACAATGATAATATGGTTTTTGCCCTCGGAACTTACTGGAGTAATCAGTATGGCCCTAAGGCCGGAAAGTTTGAGACCCTGCTGCCT
>BMAO01017073.1:0-27620 GCA_019973975.1 Trichonephila clavata | reverse complement strand
AGGGCCGCCGCTTGGGTATTAGGCGCCCTTGTTCAAGTTGTAATTCGGCGCCCCTTTATGAGGTTCTGTTACACTCTTATAAAGTGCTACAAGTTATATATAAAATACTCTTTTATAGTATTCGAAATTTGACTTTCGAACTGAAAAGATTTAAAATAATAATATTAAAACACGTTTGTCTTATTGTTTTTTTTATTATTATTTTTTTATAAATTTTAAAAACAAAACAAAGCAAAAATGATATGAAATTTTTAAAGTAAAATATAAAAAATAGAAAATATGTTCAAATATTGATTCTCCTAGCTTTAGCAGCTACAAATGCTCGTTTCAATTCCTTTATATTTAATTTATCCAAAATTTCGCTCTCTGTGGATATAATTGACAAGTCCGATAATCTCTCTCTCCGCGCCATAGTAGATCGCATGTAGTTTTTTATAATTTTAAGTTTTGAAAAACTTCGTTCTCCAGTAGCCACCGAAACTGCAGGGTTAAGGAAATCCGTAAAGCTATCGCAATATTCGGAAATGTATCGATAAAATTATTTGCATAAATATACTTTAAAACATCAATCGGTGACTTATCCTCTTTGGTAAAACATCAGGTACTAAATTTTAACTTTTATCTAATAAATGTTTAAAATTAACATGCATTTTTTAGTTTTTCACACAATACTTCACTACAGATAGAAAAGAAAATATGTTTTTAAAATAGCAGCGAGCTACCACAGTATACCTACTGTCCAAAACACATTTGAAGTTCCTGAATTTTCAAAAATTCAATATTAAGTAAGCAAGGGCCCAGATCAAAAAACATGACAAGTTCGAGATCTTCTGTTCTAATCTATGGTGCAGACGTGTACTGTTTTTTATTTCATAACTCAATACAATACTCATACTAATTTAATCTGCAGAAAATAGATATTGTTACAGGTACTTAGTTACCCTCTTCTATAAACTTGCAAATTTTCTGCCTGAAAATTAATGTTTACATAGAAATTTTTAATAATTACAAAACAACCTGATTTTACTGTGAATATTTTTTATAAAAATTTGTTTCTGATTGCAATTCATTAAAATTCCCTTCAGTTTGATTGTTAGAGGAATATCTAAAATTTTAATTTTGCAATTTCTTTGTCATTTGATTGAATTGTTTGGCAATGTTTGTAGGTTTATGCATAAAAAATTTACAAATGTAATGAAAATTTATGCAATAATACTTATGTAAGAATATTTTTTGATCTTTGTATGTTTGAAAAGTTACATCGTATACGTTCCTTACAAAAGATAGTATCATTTTTTAAGAACTTTTATTCAACTCCTTTTTTAAAAAAAATAATATTGTGCAGATATAATGCTTGACATGAATTTTTTTTCGTAAAAGTTAATGTACATTACGTACTGTTCCATAACGTACATAAAGTACATTAACAGTGTTTTGTAATTTTTTCACTTTTTGTTTTATATTGGCTTATGTTTAAGATATTAAGATTGTACAATGTTCGAAGAACTGTTGTATATCAGTTAATTTTTTTTTCAATGATGCTCTACAGCTATGAAAAAGTAAGATGTGTACATAAAATAAAAAATTCTCAAAAATGAAGAAAAAAACTTTTTTTCCCTTCTTTTGTGATCTGAAGTAAATTTCAAATGCTTTACGATATGAGTAGGGTATTTCAGAGTAATATATTTCTCAAAAAATAAGAATAATTTTAACACAAATGTGTGTATTTCAGTAACCAAATGTTCAGTGAATAATCTGGTTACGATAAATTTGAATTTTTAAATCTTTGTATGATAAGACATAAACAGTATTATATTCAGAATATGATGAATTGTGCAAATATAAATCATATCACAAACGTTGTACAAAAAGGTAAATTAAATTTTCAACAAAGAATAATTCCACAAAATTAAGGCAAACAATTTCATATTAACCAGCTTTTCTGGCATTTACACATGTTGTAAACATTAATTTACAATCAACTTTTGTTTCCTTGTTTAGTATGAAAACAAATCTTTCTGTTTCTGAAAAGTAGTTTTCTGTATTTTATAAATTCAGAGAATTTATAAAATCAAGTGCATTCTAGACCGGGGATCGGTATACTTTCAAGAAAGAACCAGTTGTTAATGAAACAAAATATCGAAAGTATCAGACACATACTTCATATGAGCTTCCGGCGAAAAGGTCCCCAACCCAGCAACAGTCGCGCTAAGACTGTCGTGCTCCAATTAATATTTTTTTTATATTATTTAAATAAATTTTAAACAGAGAGAGAAAGAGAGAGGCATTAACATTTTCCATTCCTTCAAAAATGAAGAAATATTGTAGATATTATTTATTTACTTTTATTTCTATCTATAGCTCAATCTGAGAGCGATCAGTGTCAGAATATCAATGCTAGGAATTAAACTTTGAAGTTCCCGTGAAAAATACTTCAATAACCAGTTCTACCTTAAGTACTACTTTTTGAAATTTCATGTTTGCACTAATAATTTAACTTTTTAGAACTGTTTTTGCATAGAAAAGTGTGTTTTTGGAAGATGTATTCAAGCAAAGAAAACAAGTATTGATGCATATTAATCAACATAAAAGTACTATAAAAATACATTGAAATATATATATAAATATAGACGAAAATCTTAAAATTAGCTTATGTAACACGGAAAATCTACAAAATAAAAACATTTTTTAATTAGATTTCATTAAGCTGGACATTATTTTCACTGCCTCTTTTGTAAAGGAAAGAAATAATAAATGTATGTTTTGATTTTATTTTAATATGATAAAAATGTTTGTACATTTTTTAAGTCTCAAGGGAAAATACAAAATAAATCAAAAGTGAAGTCATAATTACTGTTTGCAGTTTTAAAGGAATGAAGTAAAATTGAAGAAAGTACTGATTCAAAATTGCGTCAACTCTCTTTGAAAAAAAGTGATTTCCTGACGGCAGTGGCGTAGCTAGGTATTTAAAGGCCCTGGTGCAAAAAAAAAAAAAAAATGAGGGCTCTATTTTGGTTGAATTCTATCAAGTAAAAAAGTAAAAATATGGGAATATTTAAATATATACAAAGCTACAATTTTTACTTACTGTCTTCTATTTCTTGGCGTTGTTTGCGCTTAAACGCACCGCACTTGGTTTCTTTCTTTTTTTTTTTTTTGAATCTATAATTTTAGTTTTATAATTTATCTAATACGATTTGTATATGCTCGAGTATTTACTGACGTTAAAAGGAAGCAAAAACTTAATGCTACGCTATAAAACGTCGTTGGAGAATCCCTAGCTATTAATTTATTCGAGTGGATCGAACTCACATCCAACAGAGGGCTTAGAAGTACAAAATGGTTCACGGAGATAGACAGGAAATGATACAAAAATATGCATGAGCAAGAAAATTTAATACAATATTTTTATAGTTATTTTTAAAAAAACATATCTGCAAAAGAGCAGAGGGGGGGGGGACAAAATTACATTAGTAAAATTACATCATCATAGGAGAAGATTGCAAAATATTGAAACAGGAAACTAGCTTATTATGAATAACATTGTTATTAAAAATAGAATGTAACTAAGAAGGAATTGCTTCTTGTGTAGTTTTTTAAGATGAAAAATAAGTATGGTAAGATTTTTCATGGAACTTGAAGTTTATTTTCAAATAGTAGTCTATAAAAAAATGAAAATATTGAAAATAACACACAAGAACTTTTCAATAAGTAAAGTTCGCAACACTGAACAAACAATGAAAAGAATTTAGGAGAAATCCCTACAAATTCGAAATTACTTTCAACTGAATTGCGACGATTACAGTTATATGTTGTAACCTTTTATATTTATTTCTTAAATTTGGAAGAAATCACAAATTCGGCTGCCCTTGTGTATAGATATCCTGCTTAGAATCTAAAGGAATTCATGATACCAAAAAGAGTGTTGTAGATCGCGATAAAGCAATGCCTCTCAAACTTTCAATATTTGCGACCCAAATTTCAGTCATAATTTTCATCGCGCCCCACTTCTTACAATAACAATGTACTGAATGCAATTATAATGTACTTTGATGGTAAATAAGATGCAATACGACTTTGATTATAAACGCAATAATTAGATAAATATTTTGTATATAAATTTTGTACATGACAAGCCCAAGATCAGTTTGAATGTGTATTTCATTTTTTTATTATATAAGAGTATATTTTGTTTTGTAATTATTTTAAATTACAAATTATTTTATTAAATTGATAATTATTTTAAATATTTTATTTTCGATTTTTCGTAATATGCTCGCGTTCCCCCCCCCCCCCCCAAGTAGGGTTATCACGCCCTCGAGTTCGAGAAACGCTGCGATAAAGATTTTATTTCGAGATTTGAGAACAGTTTGATAACAGGTATACATGACACAAAATATTATTTGGGGAAGAAAAGCCAAGCAATTTACATAATAATTTGGCCAATGGTGAAACGAAGAATTGATAATTTAGATATAAAAACGAAAGAGAATAATTCGCTTTTTAATAAACATGGGCGGTTGCACGTTCTCTGTAATTTAAATTTTTTTTCTCTTTTTTCACCCTTCAATTTTTTGCGCCCTAGGCATGTGCCTAGCGTGCCTAAGCGGAAAAGCGGGCTTGGTAGCGGGGGGGGGGGGGTCCGTTACGCCACTGGACAACGGTTATCACATAATAATACAGTATTATAACTTTTGACAATTGACATGCAGTTTAAAATTAACTGTTTTTCGGAGGGAATGTACGGGAATAATATTTGATGACATTAAAACTATCCGGTTCATGGTCTTACTAAGACGGAGCCGAGAACGAAATGAGGCCCCCACTGAGAGAGGGTCCTGGGCCCGGGCCTAGTTGGCCCATGCCTTGAGACGTCCCTAACTACAATACAATACGACTTTAATTATAAACCGCACTATTTATCAAGATAAATATTTTGTATATGACAAGACCAGGGGAGTCACTAGTAATTCCTAAACTTGTTTTTAATTGAATATTGAAAACTTAATTATCAAATACTTTGTGCAGTACTAATACATTTATAAATGTTGAGTATTATATGAATGGGAATTTGTAATTTTTTTATTATATAATAAAGTATTTACTTTGTAATTATTTTAAATTGTAAATTATTTTATCAAATGGATAATTATTTTAAATCTTTTGTTTTCGATTTTTCGCGATAGGTTTTCGCCCCCAAGAAGGGTTATCACGCCCTGCTAGAGAGCGCGTCCCACAGTTTGAGAAACGCTACGATAAAGATTTTGTTTCGAGTTTTGAGAACTATTTAATAACAGTATACATGTGAAGTAAAATATGATTTGGAGAAGAAAAACCAAGCAATTTACATAATTTTAAAAATGTATATATATTATCATTTCAAACGAAAAGCAAACAAAACAACGACGTTGAGCCACAACATCTTCTCATCATATAATGAATCAAAGTTTATGCCGATACAAATCATTCCCAACTCCTGTTGTTACATGTTACCAATTCTTAGATTTTGAACACGTTCCGTATAATAGCGCGAACTCCACACGGAACGTATTTTTATTGTGCATATCGGAAATCAAATTTTGTTTTACACAAACGAAAACAATCTGCAGAAACAAAAACAAAATTAAATTGAATTAAAATATAAAATTTTAAAAATAAAATCTTATTTATTGCTAAAAAAATATAAAACATGCAAAATTGCAAGTTTTTTATCAACAACTTTTTGTAAGTAACATTAAATTAAAAAACTATAAGTACTATAAATTTTAGCGCCCTTGTGCGGTGAACAATTTTGCCACCCCACGCGGCGGCCCTGTCCACGCGGAAGGGGGAGTTCTCTTCAGTAATACCAGGATTCGAACACAAGACTGGACACCGTCCTTCATGAGCTCACGACCTTGACTCTCAGTTACTACGGCCACATTGACCTTTCGAACTGTGCATCAAAATATTCTACTTCTTATACTGATTTCTCTTATTTATATACCTTTTTTTTCCTAATAACATTCAATATTTTCTGGATTTTCAGTTTGTATGTAAACTTTGCGACAGTTCGTTGATTTTTATTACAATTAAAAATCCTGCACGAAAAATATATTCTATTTGAAAACTTTCATTTTGAATTTCTATTCAAGTATCATGAACATAGTAATTAATATGAGCAATGGCGTATGCAGCCTATTTTTATGGAAGGGGTTAAAAATTTAAAAAAATACGTAGCTAACAATTATGCTAAAAATTAAAAATCTGTTGGTGTGTGGGTGAGGTTTGAACCCCCCAAACTCCACTTTTGTGTACGCAACTGAATGCTAGGCTTCTGCTGTATATATTGTTTATCGAGTTTTTTGCGATAAAACTGTAACTGTTAAATAATTTTTGAAAATAAATAAATAAATAGTTTATTGTGTATATCAGTAACGCACACAAAATTTTTTCAAGGGGTGGGTGGGTCCATGGTTGAAAGTCCCCCAACTCGTATCAAACATGAAGACAACACCAATAGATTCTTCAGATTTTGTCAATTTTTTTATTAAAAAAAACAGTAAAAAATAAATTATTGAATTAATATTTAGCATTATTTAATAAAATAAATTGTTATTTACAAGTACTTAATTAAATGTTACGTTATATATATATAGGATTACCATCAATCTAAAAAAACTCAAGGGCTTTGGGGGGGGCAGTGTCCGGACCCCAGGACCCCCCCTTGTGTGCGCCACTGGTGTATATCATACAGTGCAATGAAAATAGAAAAATATTAGTTTCTATTTATTCCGGTGCTTTTTCAGACATTCATTTGATAATTGTATGAACATGTAATATCTTAACTGTTTATTGATTAGTAAAACTAAAGATATATGTCGCCCATCCGGTATAGTGGTTAGCGACGCTGACTGCTGTGCCGTAGGGCCTGGGTTTGAATCCCGGAGAAGACCTGGATGTTTATAAATGTATAGTGCCTTCGCGGCATGGGGGTACTCTCTAAATAGCCGTCGAGCCACAAGTCCTCTCGTGTGGTTGGTGGAAGGGGAAGAGAGGTGGGAAACCTCTGACCACTCCCAGTGTGTTCTCCCTCAAAATTGGGGCGGAACCGAGCCAAATCGTACTGGCTCAAAGCTACGGCTAACGACAGGCTTACAATATAGCCTGATGCCATGCTGAATATCGTGGGCCTCGATCTGACTACGTCAGACAGGTGTCATTAGTAACAACAACTAAAGATATAAGAAAATGTTTATTCTCCACAGGTAACTTAATCATTCCTTTTGAATTCAGAATATGCTTTATTTATAAGGTATATACCTTTTTTGTGTGTCAGAAATTTGATAATAGATTAAATATTTAAAAAAATATATTTAAAATAATTCGGACGTTTCGAAGATCTCTATATGTAGTGTATAATATTTTAATTAAAACAATTAAGACATATATTCTTGGAGTTATCGGCTGTACCAAGATTTTTTTTCTTTGGCAACACTGTTTTGGAATTAGTATAGCGAGTCTTTGTTAGTGTATATTAAAATAATTTGTTAAAATATTTATACATCTTTCATTTTGCTTTTTTTATTGGAAAGAGTGTGACGGATCTATACGCGTCCTTCCACTAACCCTCTTGGGAAATCTTTAGGCTATCATTCACAACAACCCTTTTGGAAGAAGAGACCATGATATGCACATATGGTCAGCTTTCTATAATATAGGTTTTCTAGCTAGTGAGTTAGATAGTGTAGAATAGATGAATAGACGGAGTTGCCTAGAGATTGAAATATTGAGAAGCTGATGATAAGGAAAGATATCTACCGATCATGAAAAAGTTACATTAATAGCGCTTTTCCGGCATTAAATAGTTGAAGATATTTAAGTGACGATTGGTCACCCTAGCTAAATTGTAAATCAACTAATACAGTAATGGATTGATCCGTAAAAGGTGGATCAATTTAATAGAAGTTTTCTCAGAATTCGAGCCGCTCGTAGCTAAATCCCCTCTGCTCTTTATCGGAACATCTCATCCTATTTGATTACTTGAATTATGTTTGTTGATAATTAGTGTGCTGAATAAATAGTTAAAAAGTATTATGGCGATTCGTTTTTCACTTCCTTCCACACCTCTAGCTGGGTCCGATAGTAGGTCCAAAATTTTACAAGGGATGTATTGAATGCATATTTCCCCATTCATTGTAAAATTAATCCTGTTTTTGTGATAAAAGCATTATTTTAAAAAGTGACTTTTTTCCTCATTTAATGAGGTATTAAATTAAGAGTTTCTGTTCTCAGTTATGAATGCTTTTTATTGCTGTTAAATATTTCTTAGCATGTTTTCATTAATGAAAGAGAGGGAGAGATAGTTATATGAACGAGGCAACACGAAGGCTATTGGTAACGGGTCTCGTAATTTTGAACCTTAATCAAGGGACAAGGTCGACTCCTGAGCTAGTCCCTTCCTCTCCTACCACATCACACCAACGGGAGGGTGCTGAACCTCTACAAATTTAAAACGCATCGGCTCTCTCTACACGACAATTTTCATTTTTCGAAGGAAAAAAAAATTTAATAAAAATTATAGTTTAAAAAAAAACTAAAAACACTCTTTTATTTCTGCACCCAAGATTGCGGGTTCGACCCCGGCCCAAGTCGGTGGATTTTCATGATGCAGAAAATCGACAGCGGCTATGTTGTATGATTATACGGCATGTAAAATATCCCTAGGGTGTCTGTTTGGCTTGGATGCTCTCCAAAAATTTAAATCCTGGTACAGGTTCGCATCGTCAAGAGCTCAGGTGTCTCCCTCTGTGGAGGAAACTGGGTGTCAAAATTGCTTGCTGTAATTGGTATCGCCTATATGGTGCAGGGCTAAAAAAAAGTGATACCAGCTCCTGGGGGATATACTAGGTCTGCAAAGGTTTAACATACCAATGCGCAGCCCCATTAGAAAAAAAAAAATTTTATAGTTAATCGAACTAAGTTGTAACTTAATCTCTTAGTTGCCAATTCTGAAATTAGTCACCAAATCTGGAAATGGAAACTGGAATTAGTCGCTAGATGCGGGATCTGAAAATGGGAAATCGTGAATTCTGATCAGGACAATAGCACAAAATGATTAAATTATTGTATTGTCATCGGTCCTGGACAAGTGAGCAAAATTTCGAATTTATTTGACCTTTTAAAGTGGTTAAAAATTGAGTTCAAAGATTCCGTTACATATAAGTAAAGTTTATAAAATAGCTTTAATAAAAATTAAAAAAAAATTTTAAAAAAAGAGTATTTGCTGATAAAACAGCTTATTTCTTTATTAGTTTTTTTGAAAACATATTTTTTTCCCTATAACTTTTTTGGTTTTACTTCTGTGTTAGCAAATAAATGGCAATTCTTAGATAACTTAGGAGGGAAAAAAAGAAAACGCGCGCGCGCAGCAACATCTAATCTTTTGTTAAAGTTTCTAAAATTATACTGACAGCTAAAAGTAACGGTGTTAAAAATGCTATATAATATCTTGGTATAATGACGACAAGAAAAGGAAACAAGCAAAAAATAAACTTTATTGTTTATTCATTAAGTATTATTTTGAAATATATGAAAAATGTATTTTTAATTCACGTGTTCCGATATGTAAAGGATTTGACATTGAAAATATAATAAATGCACACATTACACCTTTATCATCAATAAAAATACTTTATTCTTTGTGGATTTCAAAGCAGCTGAGCGTGCTACAATTTCTTCTTTATTTGAATTTATCAAATTAAAATGAATTAGAAAAAGTAAAGGGGGTCTCTGTAAATAAGTGTCGTACAATAATATTTGTTAAACGGATTTAACTTAAAGGCGAATATAAATTTTATTTTAAATGCTATATACACACAATTAAAAGTATTTTAAACGACGTATTTTTACGTCCAGATAAAATTTGAATGCTTGTTAATGATTATATGTGTGTGTGTATTTTTCTTTCTGTAGACTTTTCCCTGAAAAATATTAGTTATAAATAAATGTGACTAGTGATATAATAATATATTAACAATTCATAATGGGATTATCTGATTCAATATATTATGATTTAAATGTGTATTTCATGACATTTGGAAACAGGAGAGCCCTTAAAGTAAATTGGGTGGCTTAAATTATAATTACTTTAGCTAGAACTATGTGAAGCCGAAAAGAAATGAGCCTCATAGTTTGGAAATCAGTTAGAAACGTCATTGATGTATACAAAGGCGGAATTATGGGGTTCAAACTCCTCATATACATAGCAAGAGATTTTTAATTTGTAACATAAAGATTACACATTGGTGGTTTCATCTACGGGTTTTTAAAAATGTAAACCCCACCCACGCGTCCATTTGTTATATTGCCTCTTTAAAATTTAGAAACATTTTATAAGAGTGGCATACTTAATCTCCTTGACAAACGATGCGATTAGCATTTTGCAGCGAATATTACACCCCCCAAAAATGGATTGATCACTTTGAGCTCAATATAAACTAAACCAAACTTAGTCCTGCAACAGCCCATGATGACCAAAGCCTACTGTGCCCATCTCAGTTTTCGTGATCTTGGGCACTGAAGTGCATAAGCAGATGTTCCGATCAGTTGGTTAGTCTAACGCGAAAACCCTAGAGTTTAGTTTCCAAGCAAACTTGGTACTCATTTATTGACTCACAAAAGGGGATGAAAAGCTAAGTTGATCTTTCCCAGCCCAGTGCTTGAACCCCGGACTTGTGACATAGCACTACCACTCAGATACCGGGCTTCAATATAGTATAACATGTCTAAAAAAATTTTAATGATTTTTTAATCCCGGCTTACCTTTTAATAATCTTCTGAATAATTTACAGAGGTCCATTAGTCGAGTGTCGCTCTTCCACGCCATTGGTCGAGGTTTCAACCCCCGGGTTTGGTCAAGACTCAGCCTTTCACCATTTCAGAGGGTCAATAAATAAATATCAAGCTCGCTTGGGAACTAGACATTGGGGGGGGGGGGTGACGCGTCAGACTGACCTTCTGACCGGGACATTTGCTCATGCACCTCAGCATCCAAGGCCACGAAAACTGAGATGGGCATGAATAAATGTAGAAATAAATATAAAAATAATAAATTTATGTAACAAGCCACACAAAATAATTACACTAAAAATAATTAATAGAGTTCAAAGAAAGACGTGACATCATATCGTCAAAAAGCTATGAAAAATCACTTCAAAATAAAATCTATAAAAACTGTAAAGCGAATTTCGAAAAAAATCTTTGGGGTGCAAACCATCATTACTCATAGATTCAGTGTGCCAAATTTCACATTTGATAATTTTTCTGTTTTTGTGTCACTTCCAGTGGCGGATTAAGCGGGTGTCGGACCTGGCGGCCGCCAGCGTTGGTAGGGGCCCCAAGCTTGATTAGTGCAAAGGCCAGCGACAAACCAACCACGCCACCTTGGAACAAGAAATGAAAAGAAAACAAAGATACAAAGTAAAACCCCGCTAGAAATTTATCGAGATGTAAAAAAAATCCTAATGTAGAAAAACTTTTGAAAATATTTTTAACAATACCGATATCGAATGCATCAGGTGAATGATCTTTTTTAGTTTTAAAACGTGTTAAAAATAATTTAAGCAGAACTATGGGAGAAAAGACAAATTGAACAACATGGCCATATTATATACAGAATAAAATGTTTTGGACAAAATAGATAGGGTAAAAATAATTGATGAATTTGCCAAAGAGAAATCAAACTGTGTATAGCAAAGTAAATGACTCTTTTCACTATTTTAGTTTTTCGACTCTTAAGCCCATAGGTCTCAAACCTTTTACCGCCAGGGGCCACCAACTACCTTAATCCGCCTCTGGTCACCTCACACACTTTTGCATGCATGCACAAAATGTTTCTTTTATTTGTATAGATTTATGTAAGATAAGCCCCCCCCCCCCACACACACCTATTTAATGTACTTTCCCCTGCAATTTTATATTTATTATTTTTTTCATGGTCCATTCATTTTGAAAAGATTTATTTCTTTATTACATTCGGGTAGAAAGTTTGTTCAAGTCTAATAGTATTGAGTGCAATGAAAAGGGAGCATGAGCTTCACTTGATTGGTAAAGGGCTAAAAAGATCTATAATAACAAGGAGTGAAGAACCCCTGCCTCAGAGCTATAAATAAACCACTGACTGAGGGGGGACTGATTTTTACGACTTTACGATTCTAGAAGCATTCGGTCAAGGTCATGTTGATGGTCTTGACCAGGGGGCGGTAACCTTTTAGCTATGGCGAGCCAAACTAATGTACCAATATGATTCAGGATGCCACAAAGTAAGATACTTTGAAACAATTCGATTCCCGCGATAATCCATGCTGAGTTAGAGAAAAGAGGTCAATAATATAAATTTATGGTATTATTATATAATAATTTTGCATAATTTGTAAAGATAGTTTTTGACATAAAAATAAACAGCATAAAATACAACTATTCCTTTAACAAAAATTTAAATTGTGCATATATTATGTATTTTTAAACATATTTATTAAAATGAGTAACAGACAGTATAAAATATAAGTATTTCCTTTCATTAAAATTAAATAAAAAGATAAATAAAAATTTTTAATGCGAACCTAGTGCTTGCACCGTTTTACACGTTCATATCGCAAAATCAGGGGTATGATGTGTGACTTTCAATTTGACACGATTCTGAGCATTCAATTGTTAAACAGTTTCTTTACATACTCTAAATATTTTTCATACAAGGAAAGATTTTATGTATACTTAGATATGTAGAACAAAAAGCGGAAAGCAGAGTACACGCAATTTTCTCTTCAAACAATTAAATTTCTCCAGCAACGGCATTCGATAATTTACAAAATACCTGTAAGTTTATTTTTAGAGAGTTATCTTTCAAAATTTTTCGTAATTAGGTAAACGTCCATAATTCTGAAGATGGTCGCCAAATAGGGTCCATTATAAAAACATCAACTTCCATTCACTCAAAAGTTGGCAAAATTTGTAGATAAGTGCAATTAAGAATTGAACGGTGTGCCATAGGTTGCTGACCTCTGGTCTTGACAATGTACCCTTCGACGATGGAAGGGGAGGGGAAGGGGGATTAATTCTCTACAGATCTCAAAATTCCGAATATCAAATTTTCGAGATAGGAAATCCAAGAAGAAAGCGAAAGAAAATAATTCAGATATTTTCAGGATATATAGACTGTTTTGCTCCAGTTAATACTTTTTGTAATATTTAAATTAAGGTTTACATAAAAAGCTACATTTTTCATTCCTTCAAAAACTAAAAACTATTGAAGATATTTTTATTTTTGTCGTTCAATACAAGACAACCATTGCAAAGTATCATATAATTCTGTAATTTCATTTTAACACAAATAACTAAAATTGACTTCGTTTACGTGTATAAATAATTTAGAACAGGGGTACTCAATTTTTTTTTCTGCAGCGAAGCATACGTATGTCAACTATTTCACGGTGGGCCGCACATATATTTTAGCAATTTCACGTGGCCCGCATCATGAGGATAAGTGGGGTGGGGGTGGGGTAAGATGTGGAAAATTGATACGAATATTTTAGCTCCTGTTTTGCTTTTTTTAATTACAACTTTTTACATTTGTCACTAACACTGAATTAGAAGCATTTAATAACATGCCAGTCACATGTCAGTGACCTTGACCACTAGGCTACCGCGACCTCATTTTCAGCCTATAATTGGTTCTCGAAACCCTTATCACGCCAACCCTTATATTTAAAAGAAGCTTACCAACACAAAGAAATCAAAATTAATTTTACCAACATTTGTGTGTGAAATTTGCTACTCAAGTAAAAGAGGAATAGCTGCGTTACGCAAATGCATTTTGACTGAAGACATTTCTTTATTATATAACTAGTTGTACATTTGGGACACACAAATTTTTATTTGTCTTTAGAACATAATGAAGCAAGTCCATTGTTTTAACTTTATCGTAATCTTCTCAGTATTCAATTACCTTAATAAATTTCAACACAAAAATAAAATTATCTTAAAGAATCAATACCCTTAATTTCTCCGAAAAATATAGTAGCTATTTCTGTACTTGAATGGTAGGGGAAAAAAATAATAAAAACTCGCATATCAAACTAAAACTAATTGTATTTTCCTGAACTGAAGTTTCAGTTTCTCTATACAATGATTTTTTTTATTTCATTTGATTTCCTTCTATTCTTAGCTTTTATAAACATAAAAACATTTCTTTGATTTGAATAATGAAATCCTATCTAAAATAAGAGAATTTATGACTTAATGCGTGCCCGCGTGAGGGCGGGGAGGTAAATACAACTTTTATGCTATATTCAATGTAACTGTAGTTTATTTTTTTCTGTGATAAATTTTAATTTATCTAAATTTTTTTATTCGGAATCCTCCAAATATAGATATATTTCCCACGATTTGGGTAATGTAATAAAAATAGAAAAAGAGAGAGACATTACGATTGAATTAAGAAAAAAAATTATTTTTCTGGTTGCATAATAATGATTTAAGTAAAAATAATTGTTTTGAAATGTTATTGGTAATAGGAAAGAAAATTTATAAAACCATAGAATCAATTATAATTATTATTTACCAGTGGCGCACACAAGGGAGGTGTCCTAGGCGTCCGGACCCCTCTCCCCTCCAAAGCTGTTGAGTTTTTTTCGATTGATAATAATCCTATATATATTTAACGTAAAATTTAATTAAGTACTTGAAATTAATTTATTTTATTAATTAATGCTAATTATCAATTCAATAATTTATTTTTTACTGTTTTTTGTTAACAAAATTGACAAAATCAGAAGAATCAATTGTTGTTGTCTTGAGAAGGTATGAAACGAGTCGGGGATATTCCCCCTGAAAAATTTTTGTGTTCGCTACTGTTTTTTCTCTAACTTTTCGCAGGTAATGAAATATTATAGAAACTACACATTTCTTAGATAACAAAAAAATTAAAAAAAGATTTTGTACATACAAATTTATATATAACTTTGTCATATATAAACTTGTTATATATGATTTCGTTGTTTACATATAATTGTATATTCTTTTGGTGATTATCTTCCTTTTTTATGTAATAAAAATTGGAAATAAAAAAAATTATTAATTATCAAGTTTTGTAACAGTAAATGATGAATTCTTATAGTATACGTGTGACTTTGCCATGCATTATTTAAATATTTTCTATATAAAGGCAAGAGAAAGAAGTAAATGGAAGAAAATCCAACCTAGTAAATTTACGGATGGATAGCTGAAGAACAATACTAAGCATCCAATACAAATCTCGAATATAATTTTAATAAGGCTGATAAAAAAAAAAGAGAAAGGTTTTGGTAGAATTTCAGTTATTTAAAATTTCTGTGGAAATTTCGAAGTATTCGACAAACGAAGATTTCGACAAACGCTTTTAATTTAATAGATTGCGCGCTTAAATTAAAAATTTTTATCGCACCAAAAAACAACAATAAAACTTAAATAAGCAATGATACAATAATTAGCAAGTGTTAAGTAAAAATACGATACCGTTATTTTTTACCCATTGTAAATGTTTTAGAAAGTATTCTCAGCAATATGTGTGACTGTGACACTCTCAATATTCTTCATTTGCAGATTTGAAAATTTTCAAAATTTTTTACAGAAATAAAATTTATATTTTTGTATATTCTGTTCGGAGTTGTTCCCCGTTTTCTGGTTTAAAATCCCCCCCCCATTTTTTTCTCTATACCGTAAATATAAATTAGCGCTATTTTTTCATGTTAAAATTGAAAAAAACTATTTTTTATATTGAATGTTTTGAAATTTTAGAAACGCTACATTATAAACAGAATTAATATTGTAAATTTGTATGAAAATTGAGATGTTTTTTGTTTAAAAAAGGGCTTTGCGTATAGTTTAAGACACAGGGGTTTTTAATCCCGTGCCTACGGGCTCCAATGTGCCCACGAGCTATTTTTAAGCACCCGTTCGCAATCCTAAAATTAATATTTCTGAAGTTTTTCGAATTCTATGGAGAAAATTATTCAGGAAGAATTATCTTCATTTGAAGATAAGATTTTAAATATTCAGACTGCTATTGTATTAAATCCGTGCGGACTCACTGAAGATATTTGAAATCTAGCCGAAGATAAAAAAAATGTCCACTTTTGAAAAAAGGAGCTTACAAATTAAAATCCAGTTTCGGTTCCCCATATTTATGTGAGTTGTTGTTTTCAACAATGAACACAGTTAAATCATTTCAATCAGATCTTAACTTAAAGATAGCAAAATCTCGAATGTGCTATAAGATTGGAACTATCATCTTATGCGCCTGACTTTGAAAAATTAATGGATAATATGCAATGCCGAAAATCTTCTTAAATGAGCTTTTTGTTACCTTTTTAGTGTTGAACAGTGGTTCTCAAACTTTTTGAACTCATGGAACTCCTAGAGCACAGGTTCCCAAACTTTTTTGTCTCATAGACCCCCTTGGTATGTTTTTTGGTTTGGCTTAGACCTCCTACTTATCTAATACTGAATTTTTTCAAATGTATCAATTTAAATGTCTTTTTGACAGTTGGTATAGTGCTACTTATTTTAAAAGATCTAAATTTCTAACTGTAGGGAAGAGTGTAGTGTTTAAAACTTAAGAAGCACTCATACACATCTTAATTAATTAAATTAAAATTTGCTTGATATATAAAATTTTTGTTACATAAAGTAACTGAGCAACAAACAAATGCTTTTAATGCGGAAGAGGAGATGAATCTAGTGTTTCAATTACAAATTTTCCACATTTGGCATCAATCTTGGCAGATTTATCCTTAAATCTCATCGGTTAGTAGTGTCCAATCTTTTTTACTTTCTGGAATTTGGCAACCTTGCTGAAACTCCTCATTAGGAAAAGCAATTAAAAATGTTCTCAAGATATTCCATTATTAGGGATAAATAATATGAATATCTTTTTGAAACCAAAAATGTTGATATCAGTTTTTAAACTTTACTTCAATATCTCCGTTAGTGTCTGTTCCTATCAGTTCCTCTCTTAATGAGACATTCCTTTTTCGATGTGACCGTATGAATTTATTACCCACTTTGATATCACTATAGTCAAAGCATTCTCAAATCTAGTTTCAAAATCTGAACAAAGGACTTTTAAATGTTAAACGTAAGTTAAAATGTCATTTTCCTGGCAGATTGTCTGTGACAAATTGAGAAACTGAGAAAATTTACAATGTTAATTTTTTACTCCTTTTGCTGAAATGATGGTCGTTTTAATAAAATTTATATGCTGTTGCCTAGGAACTACAAATTAAACTCATTAAATTTAGAAAATATATTTGTTAAATAAGTAATTGATTGTTGATTAAATTTTCTTTTAAAATTAAATCTATGATCTGGTTAAATGAGAGTCATCATCGTAGACCCCTCTTAATACTCCATAGACCCCCAAATTATTTTTTTGCTGCCGTGGACCCCTTGCAGGTCGTCATACATCCCTGGGGGTCCATATAGACCACTTTGGGAATCACTGGCCTAGAGCTAGAAGGTGTTTTCGTGGAACCCCTAGAACTTGAAAGTCAATGGTAGAATGGTCATTGGGGCAAGAGGAGAAAGCCTTGCACACCTCCTACCCTGTATACCACACCACTACACTGGTCTCAGAGTACGAAATACCTAGGACTAATCCTAGAGAAAAATTTAACATGGAAACAACACATCATACATGCGCGTGATAAATTCCGGAACGCAGTACGCTCAATTTACCCCTTAATTAGCCGGAATTCTCAATTGAACTTATACAACAAAGTACTTCTCTACACTGCCGTTTTGCGGCCCATCTTAACTTATGGTTGTCCTGTGTGGGGATACGCAGCAGATTCTAACATTAATATTTTAAATTGTGCTCAAAACTCTCTCATTAGAAGCATCACCAAAATTTGCAGATACACCAAAAATAAAGAAATTTATAAAGTTCTCTCAAAATTCCTATCTTTAAAGCTCACATTCAAAATCTAGCCATAAAATTTTTCGACAATTTACCTAACACCAATAATTCTAATATTTTAAACTTAGAAAACTACAATCCTTTTTTCAATAGTAAGAGACCCAGAAGGATACTACTGGACTCCTACAATCCCCCTTAATTTAAATTTTGTGTCATTCCCACTTGGCGAATGACCCCCTCTTTTCTAAATTTATCTCATTTTCACACATTTTTCCCTACTCAGTTACTTTAATTTCTCAGTGAACCACACAGTCAACCAACTTCTTTTCTTGCTTAATTTTATTTTAAATATCTCTTTGACACCAGGACAGCGAATAGAGTGCTTACTCACCAATCCCTTCCAACCAATGGCAGACGAGTTACTCGTCTGTTAGCAAGATCTTAAATTTTTTTTTCCAATTCCACCTAAATCACCCAGCTTAGCCACTCCCACTTTCTCCATCCATACCAACCAATCAGAACACTCAACCCATCAACATCAAGAGCACAACACAATCAGTATGGGACGGAGGAACGCTTCGCGTTCCAGGTTCCCAATGATGTTCAGCGTCTGCCTGTCATTGGGACACATGATCTCAGATAAGGTCTTCATCCCCTTCCACTAAACACTTGCCATGTTTAGTGGAAGGTGGGAAAATGGATGAAAAAAATGATTTTTTGTGGAACCCTATTACATGGATACACTTAGAAGGACATTATTAACCTTGAGTGGGTTCTTTTACTGATCGGTGTGCTCGAATTGGTAAAAAAATAATAACAGTCGGTTTTTGTCCCACCTATTTATTTTTCTCTTCTACGGGACACATCACAAAAAACGAATAAATTATGAAGATGTTAACAGATTGCAAAATCCATCGTCCAGCAGTCCTTTTTTCTTCAACCACGTTTTTCTTGTCTCCGGCTTTTTCGCTTCCGCTCCCTTCTTTCTGCCCCGTCCGGTCTGGTCTCGTCCTCTCGTCTCCCCTCTATATATATGCTCCACCCACTGCCAGATCCCCCATACATGGTCTCATCTGTTGCCAGGTTCTCCAATGTATGCTCAATCCATTGCCAGGTGTGGGTATCAGATCCTTACACGCCCCACCTAAGAGTAAAATCAGCCCCTTGTGGCTGATTTTACCATTTCAGAACATCATTAATACAGAAGATTTACAAACCAAAAAAAACGTAATAGTTACAACATTCAATAGTCCTCAGGATGGATAAGGTCAAAGTTCCTTAAAAGAAACACTTGTAATACTATTAAATAGTTCACCTAATTGAAATAAGTGACTATGTTCCCAGAAAGATCTAAACTGTAATGGGATTGCAATCAGTTATTGAAAAAATACATTATACAAAAAAAATAATAATAACAATACTAAATATATACAATGCAGTCACCTCAACCTATACAGTGCGTCTGCACTCCTATGCTGTATACCAGGCCTGTGAGTGATGGAGTGATTCCATCTTTGTAACGCCAGTGCTTGGGACTTTTTGGAGTCATCTGATTTAGGTACTTAAGGGGATTATGATCAGAAATGATCTCCACCTTGGCACCATAAATCCATCTGTCGAATTTGTTCAACCCATATAGCACTGCCCAGGCCTCTTTCTCGATACTTGCCCAGTTCTTTTGCTTTGCAGTAAATTTTTGGCTAGCAAAAGCAATTGGCATATAAACTCCATCTGTATCCTGCTGTGTCAGACAGCATCCAACATCATAGTCCGATGCATCGCAATGCACTTGGAAAGGTAAATTGGCATCAGGGGTAGCAAGACTAGTTACCTTACAAAGTAATTCTTTCAGTTTATCAAAAGAGCTTTGCTCAGCCTTCCCCCATGAAACTTCGTTGGGCTTATTTTTCTTGGTTAACTCCGTAAGCGGAGTGGATATTTGCGCATAATTTGGGATATAAGCACGATAGAAGCCCATTAATCCTAACACTGACCTAACCTCTTTCTTAGTGGTAAGTCTAATCAACCTCTTTATTGCTAATACCTTATCTTCATCAGGCCCATGTTCACCTCCCCCTATTGTGTGACCCAAATATTTTATTTTCTTTACACTAAGACTAGTCAACGGCATGGCTTCGCCCCACCTAGTGTGCTGATCTACCAGACATAAAATATATTTATGTCCCTTGGTGCTTGGCGGATCAATTGGCCCTATCTGATCCATATTCACTACCTGAAATGGTAATTCAGGCCTTGCCACAGGTGTAATCGGTGATCCGTCGTTGACCATAACCAATCGAGTGAGCTGACACTCTTTACATGATTCACAAAATTTCTTCACATGGGCCCTCAGACCCTCCCAAAAGAAAGAATACTTGATACGTTCAAGCGTCTTCTTGGGACCCATGTGACTACTGAACACAGAGGTATGCGCTAATCTCAACACCTCAGTCCGTCTGCATTTCGGAATTACTAGCTGTCCAATACTCTTGCCGAGTATTTTATCCCTATCAAATATATATCCATCCCCCTACTTCATAGTAGTTTCCTTTGCCTTCGTTAGTATGCTTCCATGCCAATGCTAACTCGGCACAACACTCCTGCTCGGAACGAAAACTGTCAGCTACCATGCTTCCTTTATCCATCTCAGCGATCACTTCCTCGTCCTTAGTACCAATTGTTCCCACTTCATTTCAACATGAAGTAATATTCCCTTGAGAATCCTCAATGTTTTCCTGTGCTTTCTCTAGCAGAATCCCAGATGAAACCTCAGTTTCATCTAAACTTCCATCTAAGGTCCTGAGAGCTTTGAGCCAGTGAATTCTCTTCACTCCGGGCTCCTCCCAACATATCCAAAACGTCTGGTGGAAGCAACACATCTTCTACCAAAACTTCTGGCAAAGCACATAACACTTGCTGGTGCACCACATTAACCTGGCCACCGGTAGCAAGACCAATCGGAACATATACTAAAGGACATTTAACCGCTGGACCGAAAATACCTTTCAAATAAATCGTGGAAGCTCCTTCAACCGAGATTCCAGGAACTAATTCTTTTTTGACAACAGTAATTTCCGTACCAGAATCCACTAACGCATGGACCAATTTCCCATCTACACTTATAGATGTTTTCACTAGTTTGCTTAATTTGTCTTCAATATCCCGCCTAGGAATGACCTTTCCTAGCAAATCAACTCTAGCAGCTACAGTACCATTTTCCAATTCCATCCCTTCCGTTGACACCTTATTCACATTAAGCCTTTTATTATCTATCCCTTTGTTTTTTGGACAATCCCGTTTAAAATGTTTATCTGATCCACAGGTGAAACAAGTGAATTTTTTAATTTCAGTGACTTTAGGTTTATCAAAGTTTTTCCTAGAAGAAAAATTACTATCTGACTTTTTCTCCCCAAATGGTTGTTTACCCCAACTACCATTAAAACTTTTATTTTCACTATCATTCCATTTAGCTCTCGCAGGTGCATCATAGGATTTCCCTTTGGAAGCATAAAATATATCACATTGTTTGCCCAAGTCCTTGGGTTTGTACCATTCTTCCCCTTGGAGCACACCAATATGAGTCGCCGTCTCAGAATCCAACATTTCGAACATTTTATCTGCTACGACCAGTTGATTGACTGATTCAAAATCATTCGCTCCTCTTAACTTACAGTAGTATAACCAGATCGATGTTAAGCGGGACGCGAACTGAGAGAATGTTTCGTCAGGGTTACGTTTAGCTTTCCTAAAATTTTCTAAACATATTTTTGGTGAGGGTTCATACTCCTTGAGCACAACCTGTTTTAAAGACTCGTAATCTTTTAATTCTTCTTCGCCTAGGTTTACTAATAAGTTCGACACTTTGTCCCCTAACATGCATAACAAAACCTTAGGTTTGAATTCGTCGCTGACATTTTCATTAGCGAATGCTTTTTCTAGACTAGAAAAGAAATAGTCCCACCCGTCTGATTTATTGGGAACCTTTACTGTTAAGAGCCTAACCAGTTTAACTATTTCATCTAAAGATTTTACACGCGAAGCTTGACCATTATTTAGAGAAGCACTCTGATTAACGTTCCTAGATAATTCTACTTCCAAGCGTAATTTTTCAATTGATAATTGTTCTTGTTGTTCTAGTTTTTGCTGCTGTTCTGTCTCTAATCTTTCGGCTGTAATAACTTCCAATAACTCTTTGGCCTCTTCCTCTTTGTAATATTTACTAGAGGTTATTAAATCCCTTAAAACAATTTTAGACATAGACGGATCAGGTGACTCATTTAAGTCTCGCGCTAATTGAATTAAGTCAATTTTCCTACTTCTAATAAGAATTGCCATTTTTTTATCCCTAGAAAAGCTAAACCTAATGCCAAATTACCTTGTGACAAATTTAAATACAAACATTTAAATGAACTAGTACTATATATTCAACAGATAAAAAAAATAATACACTCAATTTTTTTTTTTAAATACTCAAATTCCAGAAACACAATACGAAAGATGTTTGCAATAAAACTTATACGCGACACAGTTATTTGTTTTTAATCAAACCACAGAACATTTTCTTTAAAAAACCACACAATAAACAACATTATTTACCTAAATTATCATAGAATTATTGCTTGTATATTAAATCTACTCTTATTCTTTTACTTAAAAAAAAAAGAATTTTATATGCCGGAAAAACCAAAAATATAAATCTTAAATTATAACCATAGGAAATTATACCAGACTACATTAAATCATCAATCAAACTGAAGCTCTTTTCTTTAAAATGAAAAACAGTCATATAATACTAAAAAAAATAATGCCATATCCTGAGTCATAAATAACCTACAGAATCTCTTATTTATAACATTTTAACAGAAAGTCTACTCAAATATATATATATCTATATTTTAAGAGATATTTTTGTTGACTCAACTACAAACACAATTTGTTTTTCAACCATTATTTCAAGCAATTCAAGATAGATTAATACAGTTGATTTTTTTTTTAAGAATTCTGCTAACTAAATTGCTGTGCAAAGTACTTTCTATACACAAATTGTAATTTTTCAGACAACTTCTAGACAGTCAAAAAATTTTATAAAAGCAAATTAATTATAAGTTTATAAGAACTCTAATAACATATTTTACAACATTTAAAATACCTTATTATTTTTCGGCAAAACAAGTACACTATAATCTAATTATTTCATCTACACAATAATCCAAAAGAATAGAATATTACAATAAACCAATAAAAACTTTTCTTTTCCAGATATCTGTTTTTATTTCTTAAAACAAATTAAACATGTTTGCATCCCATTACTAATTTAAATATTTAAACGACATATCAACTTAGGGGAACAATAGCCACTTACCTCGACACAAATGCTGTCTCTTCTACACTTGAACACCACTGGGATTTCCTTCGTAGTTTTCAGGTCGCCGCTCCATTCATCAGAAACTGAAGAAATATAAGGCATCTGTTTCGCTTCTAGTATAACTGGGAAGATGATAGGCAATAACTAGACAATTAAGTACTTCATATGTAGAAGATTTTTTTCTCAGTTGGAACTGCTGCAATTACCGGGATACACGTGGTCATCAACTTGAAACACCATTGAAGGGTTTCTACTCCTTGTCTGGCAAATTTTTACTCTAATCGAACATCCACAAGAACCACAATTATATGGAACAAACACCGATCACTTCAAGATATTTCTTTCCTTTAATATCTCACTAAATCTATCATACTTCTGACACCAATATTAACCTTGAGTGGGTTCTTTTACTGATCGGTGTGCTCGAATTGGCAAAAAAATAATAACAGTCAGTTTTTGTCCCACCTATTTATTTTTCTCTTCTACGGGACACATCACAAAAAACGAATAAATTATGAAGATGTTAACAGATTGCAAAATCCATCGTCCAGCAGCCCTTTTTTCTTCAACCACGTTTTTCTTGTCTCCGGCTTTTTCGCTTCCGCTCCCTTCTTTCTGCCCCGTCCGGTCTGGTCTCGTCCTCTCGTCTCCCCTCTATATATATGCTCCACCCACTGCCAGATCCCCCATACATGGTCTCATCTGTTGCCAGGTTCTCCAATGTATGCTCAATCCATTGCCAGGTGTGGGTATCAGATCCTTACAGACATACTTTAAAATAATATTTAAAATAGATCAACATGTTATAGATACTTCGTGTGACGTCAATTAAAAAATATTGCATTTATTATTTAAAAAAATTAATCTACTTTTAATATAATTTACTCATAAAGAATATCAATCTGTGATCCAATTGTCGCCTACCCATACATTATGTTTAGTAACTGGATATGGGTTTTCATTTATTCACACAAACTGTTGAATTATAGGTCTATTGAAGTTATCTGAAGTCGCATTCATATTCTGAGCTCAATTTGCTTAAATACTTTGTTTCTGTAACTACTTAAGTTGAGAAATATTTTACACTTGAAAAACATGAATGACATTAAAATGTTTATAGTTGTGTATATTTTGGATGAATTTGTAAACATCAATTTAGGAGTTGTTCCTGCTTAAATTTAGATTTTTAACAACGAATTTATTGCTATGTCTGTAAGTTGCCCCTCTCTTTTATTGTAGGCGTTTTTCCCAAAAATACAAAAAGGTGTATTTTCCATTAGATAGCTATTTAGTTTTGAAAGACATTCATTGTACATACGAGTATAAAAGTATCTCGTTTAACCTGAGATAGTGAACAATAAAATATTCCCAAACTAGTAGGAGAGGTATATATAATTAAACGTTTTTAATGTTCTTTTATATTAAATTATATTAAAAGTTTAAAAAGCATTGCAAAATAAAGCTATTATTAAGTAAACTATTCAGTTTCTTAATGACAGGGATGAGCTTTAAATTCTTGTAGTTATCCTCCTCGGTTCTCTTGTATCACATGTGATACAAAAGTTTCATAATTTTTTTGTGAAGGCTGAACAGCAAAACAAATTTCGGACCGGTTGCATCACATGAAATACACACGAAGTGAAATATCTCATATAATTTCCTCCTTTAGTCAACGCAAGGCAGTACCTGTCCATGATACTGATTTCTAGTAGCGTCTCTGAATCAAAACAAGATGTGTGCACGTCATCGAAGTAAATATTCGTTTTCTTATTAAAATACGCATATTACACTATTTTTAAAAATATGCCTTTTCTTTTGTATATGTTCACTTTACTAGTTAAATAGCAAACAAACAAACAAAATTTTTTTTTTAGGAAATAATAAACCATAATGAGACATGTGAAATTTGTTTGTAATCACTTGTGAAACGATGGGACCAAATGAAGAAAAATACAAGGAATGAACATACTTTTTAAGTCAATTTTGTTTTAATCTTTAGTTATATTTTGGGGGATTTGAAGATTGATAGAAGTATTTCTTGAGTTAAAATCTTTAGTTGAGGTGTTTGCATTTCACTTTTACCCATTTTTTCTGATAATGTTTTTATTTAATAAGTATTTTTTAATGAGAGAGAGAAATATATTTAGCACCAGATGAAATATTAGAGGTAATGAATTTGAGTTCAATTTAAGAAATGAGAAGTGCTCGGCCTTAAGAACTGTACGATGCACAACTGCAAGGTTTTTCTATACTTAACAGCTACTAGAAATGTTTCAAGGCATTTCACGAAAAAAATGTTATTAAATAATATACTGATATGTACGTAAAACGCCAAAAAACTTAATTTCCATGTTGAATTAATGAATTTTATATATTGTGAGATTAAAAACTAAGATTACTGAAAAAAATTCTGATTGTAGTGTCTTGTTCCTGGTGTATCACAGTGATTCATACCCCCACCCCCACCCCAGCTTCTATATTAAAAAAAACAAGACATCAATCATTGGCATTGATAAAATTTGCGTCCTAATAGCGCTTTTGTTCCACTGCGTGAAAAACGCGCTAAAAATATTGCACTTTTCTACATCAGAGTGATTAAAACAGCTATTGAAAAACCTCTTACAAAATATAAACTTTTATTTTTGTCTCGGGTCTGAGGAGGAACTTCATAGAGAACGTGAATCCATTTGGCATAAACATTATTTGTTTATTTTCGATTTTTTTTTTTTTTTTTTGTGACTCGTGGAACCTGAATATACTTCGTGGAATCCCAGGGTTCCGTGGAACACAGTTTGAAGACCATTTGTGTAGAATATTGTTTATGATGCTTATGAGTGCAATAAAATAAAGAAATATTAAGAATCATTATAACTTTTTTTTAAATGAGCCGGCCAGCAATTTCCTGTTTGTCAGTTGTTCCAGACTGTTCAGTTAAGGTTAAGAACCCTTGTTTAAAATCTCATACATTTAACACCTTACCTTAAGTGCTTCTCAAACTTTCAATAGTGGCGACAAATTTTCCATCATAATTTTCATCCCCCCCCCAAACAATAACATTGTATTGAATGCAATAATAATGTACTTTGACGCTGAAATTACAATATGACTTTAATTATAAATAACACAAATTATCAAGATTATTTAAATTTTGTAATTTTGTATATAACAAGCTCAAGGAAGTCAGTAGTAATTATTAAACTTGTTTTTAATTTAATTATGATAAATTGTCAAATATATTGTACTGTATAGATAAATTTATAAGTAACAGTGTATATGGGTATTTTATTATTTACTTTATCAAAACGTATTTTCCTTTGATTTCTTTCAGTAAATTAATGTATGTATATATTTGTAATTAATCTTTTATTTTCGACTTTCCGATACGCTCGCGCCCCTTTTAAGGTTATCCCGCCTCCTAGGGGCACGCCCCGCAGTTTGAGAAACGCTGCCTTAAAGAATGATTGAAGTACGATATATATGGATTCCTCATTTTTTACTTGACATTTTGAATTCAGCAATTTAGGATAGTGTTACAACTTCTTGGTCTTACAAAAATTAATATTTGATTAAGACGGACATGAAATATTTATTATCAAAGATATGAGAAATGCCATCTTTCTTCTTTTGATATAGTTTTGGTATTTGTTCATAAATTGCATCAACAATTTTGAAGTTTTCTGAAAGTTTCGAATGCTAAACAAACAAAGCCTTTTTCGACAAAGGATGGATGAGTGACAGTGTAAAAGATGCTGTCAACAACATCTAAAAGGACTTAAATATAATTCTATTGTCTATACTTGCTGAAAGGTAAAGACACAGTTTCATAGTTTTTGAAGTTCGCGTCTTTCTATCCGAACAGTATACTTTCTAAGTTTAATGCTTCAAATACTGACAATTCAAGTCTTGAAATATTTAATATAAGAAAAAACAAGGAGCTGTTAATGGATAGTAAATTTCAAAATACGTTTATGTACAACTAAACCTGAAAAATATTTTCAAGCTTTATTGGAATCAATAACGATTGATACAAATACTGAAAATATATCTTTTAAGTAACAAATGTATCAAATAATGATGACATTGATTTGTAGATCTATTCAAAAACAAATTTATTTCAGATAAAACAAAAAATTCAGAGAAAAATATATCACATTCATCAATTTAAAAAAATAACAAAATTAATTTGTTTATTGCATTTACTTGGTTTTGTTTCAGAAAAATATTGGGTTTCTTTATTTAAATCAGAGATTCCCAAAGTAGTCTATATAGACCCCCATGCGTCTATGACGATCTGTAGGGAGTCCACGACAGTAAAATAATAAT
>BMAO01017072.1:0-25357 GCA_019973975.1 Trichonephila clavata | reverse complement strand
GAAATAAACTTGTTCTTTTCTAATTCCTACAATTTTAGTTCACATTCTCCTTATATATATCATGTTTAAATTTTTAATCTTTAATAAAAAATACTTTTTATTCCTCTACTAAAATTCAAAAACATTTTTTAAACTTGTAGTGGATTACATTTTATGTAAAAGCAGTTTTTTCAAACATTAATTCATTAATTAAATTTTTTTTTTATTTAAATTTATTCTGCGCTATCTCTGATGAAGTTTGAACTAGCTGCAGCAGATGGCACCTGCAGGTTTTTCTGAAGAATTTTTTCTTGGTTTCGATATTTTTTTATTCATCCACTTAAGTTCAAATACATTTTTTAAAACTTGAAGAGGATGACACTTGATGTAAAAACAGTTTTTTTTAAACATTAATTAAGAATTAAATTTAATAAACTAAAATAAATTTTTCTTTGTTGACCTAAGTAGGAATTGTCTTTTAAATTGTTTTTATATTACTTGTTTATTACATGTGCCAAAAAAAGTAATACAAAAATTTGTCTATCAAACGCAAATAATATTTTGATTGGAGAAAATTAATTTAATCTATTTTTACACTATTCTAGAAAAAGTTTATTAATTCTTCAATACAGTTGTTTTATTTCGATTTTTTTCCTTTTCTTTCAATTCTTTTGGTATTATAAATCTACTCTCTCTCTCTCTCTCTATTTAATATTATTTCTTCATTAAATTCATTCTTATCATTCCAGAAGAAATCTTGGGTGCAAACAATGCCATCTGGTGGTCAGACGATGGAACAAAAATAGCTTATGCATGTTTTAACGATTCGGCTGTAGACTTCATCAACTTGCCTAAATATGGAGATTATCATGATGTCACAAACCTTTATCCACAATTTAGAAGATTTAGGTATCCAAAGGTAAGAGATTTTTTTTATTTTGAATCTTTTTCTGGGGAGGGGCTAACTTTACTATCAAATACTCTCTTTCAATGTACAGATAGATTTCAACAACGTATAACGTAAATTCCATAATACAAATAGTTGGTGAAAAAAATATGTTAAACTAAAGTAAAATTATTTGATGGTAAAATTTAGAAAAACCTTGTGACGTTAATTTTTTTTTTCAATAAATTTTACAAGTTTTAATAAAACTTTTAATAAATTTATGAGTTTTCAGGATAGCATTATAGTAATTAAAAATCCATTTTTCTCCCTTCATAACGTTAAGCAACAATGAGTTTATATTTTGTATGCTGTTTTGTATAATTTGCGAATAAGAATTACTTAAATGTGCAACTTAATGAAAAATATTACAAAATTTACCAATACATGTAAATATTTTACTAAACACGTACATAGTAATTTCTATGATGTATTTTTATGATATTTTATTTAGACTGAATTTTTTAGTGTTTTTTATATATTCTGATTTTTGAAATTTAAAAAAAAAATGATTCATTGTTTTTACAAACTGTGCAATTCCAGCAAATGCCTAATAGGGCAAGTATTATATAACGCAGCAGTAGCTAACCTATAGAACTTTATAATTAACTAAATGTATAATTTTACATTTAGCGGACCATCATAATAACTATTTTGTCTCTTGTTTTTAAGTCTCTGATCACTTCAGAGAAGAAACTTCACTAAAAACAAGAACAAACCGGAAATGCAAAGTAATGTCAACTAAGTGAAGTGTTATGCCTCCAATTTATCGTGGTTATAAAATCTCAATTTTAAATGTCGCTCGAATGACGCTAGGTTTATTTGCAGAAGTAGCTAAGAATTCGATAAACTCAAAAGAGAAATTTCAATAAAAATAGTAGCTAATTTTTTTTTAAAAAAATATATACCATAATTACTTGGTTCTAAGCAGCACTATTTTTCCAATGTTAATGCTACTGAAAATCGCGCGCGCGTGCGCGTTTGCGGCTTACAATCAAAGACAAAACACTCGCTGGATGGGGGGAATTGAGTTCCCACCTCTTTTCAAAGGGAAAAATGTAACCATTCATTCTTGCCACATCCATCGATGACTTATCCCTTTCTGCATTTTATCATCAATATTCAGTGTATCCAATACATCGTTGTCTGCGCATACTTAGGAAATTTTTTTTGTATACGCTTTGTTTTAATCTCCTAAATATGAAATATTTTGATAATAGTATTAAGACGAGAGTGCACTATGACAGAAGTATGAAAACGGAAGTAATTTTCTATGCAGAAAAATAATGGAAACAGAGCAGCGGCCTTGAAAATTTGACATAGATGAAACAAATATACGTCTTTGGTGTAAACGAATTAATCTAGTTTTTGCTTTTAAATGTTCAACAATCTTTAATAATTCTCTTACATTTTTTTATAATACGTTCTTAAAAAAATGTTGCATAACAAGTGCATTAGATAACATGGTAGACGACACCGTGTAGGAAAATGGCGATGCCACGCCAGCACCAATTCCAAAATCAACTGTGACAATAGAAGTGACGAATCATTTCCGAAACATGATATTAACGGTTAGAGTAATTACAGTTTCATGTATGTATTTGAAAGTTTTTAATACTGGTAAAATAAATCAATTATTAACTTTATTATTTCTCATGATTTCTGCTTTAAATTTCTTAAGTATTGTACTCCGACGAACTCTAAAAAACGTGTAGAGAATTAGGGGTGCGGCTTAGAATTGATGGCAAAGTCTTTTCACAAAAATAAGTTGAGAGTTTTAGGGTGCGGTTAGAATCGATGGTGGTTTAGATACGAGTTCTTATGGTAAATCATATTTTATAATATGTTTTGCTACTCTTTATTTTGAAATCTGAATCTTCATAAAAATACAAATAATGTCCCGATTTTTCTGTCGACCATCAAAAATGTTTAACGGATCATCAGTTAGTGTGACCACTGATGTAATTGAAAAACTAAAAAGAATTATTCATTAAAAATAAATAAAGTGAGTAAAGTTTTTAAAAAGAACGAAATTCTACTTGAGACAAAACTTAAAAACTAACACGTTTGCAAAGAAAAAATAATACATTTTTAGCTTTTGTTCATAATATTTGATCAAAATAAAGTTATTTGAAAAGAAATTGCTACTCAGTTTAAGATAAAGAATAAAATCTTTAAATAACGTCAAAACACATTTTAAATATTGTAAAATTACTTTTAGGCGTAAAAAGAGCTTTAGAAAAAAAAAATAATTGCGTCAAAAATAAATAAAAGTAATAACTATGGATAAAAGAAATAAATTTTAAAGCGAATATTTATTAAAAAAATAACAACTCTTAAACCGAAATTTAAATTGAGCATGTATGCTTCTCCTTTTCCTACTTTTTTATTAACAAATAATCAATATAACATATTTTTAAACCAAATTTTTTTTTAGTGATATACTTGATATTTAGATCAAATGAACATACAAAAGAGAAAAAGAAAAATATATAAGCTAATTTCTGTTTTTCAATTTTAGAAAAGAAAAAACATAATGATGGGAATACCAGATTTAATAAATAAATGACGTTTATTAATAAGTCCTTACATTCATAAAATGAAACTATTTATCTAATACACACAAAAAAAGCGTCAGCTCTTGGAAATGAGCAAATAAATTTCAAACTAATGACGTGTTTAATTAAAGTCGTTGACAACAAAACCAATAAGGCTCAGCATCTACTAATGAAAGAAAAATTTTCCGATATATTTCTAGATTATTTTTATGCTTACATTCTGAAAAATATATTTTTCATTTTCTAATCCCCATTCTACTTTTATATTGATTGACGCAAGAAACGAGAATGGAAAAAATGAATCAATAAAAGTAAAATAATCGCCACATTTTTCATTGAATGAAATATTTATTTAATGTAGCAAGTTGAAAGATACACATTTCAAATGGTGAATTGATTGTTTCGTTTGCCTTGAAGAATATTTTTCTCTCCAGTTATCTATTTTTTTCATTTATTTGAATAAAGGAAAGAGTTAAACAAAAAGGTTTTTAAGCTGAAGTGCTTCGTGTGAATTTTAATTAGGCTTATTTCTAAAAAAAACAGAATTCATTGGAGCTTAAAATTGAAATGATACATATAAAAAGAAAAGCGATATGGATAACAACTCTTTTCTATATGAATTAGGGTTAGGTCACATACGTTTGTCTTAGTGATTTATATGAACTGTTGAAATCTCTAAGAGGAGTAATTCAAGGCTCAAAATGAAGATGATACTTTTTAATATCAAAGCATTTAAAAAGTTACTGCATGCACTTTTTTATAGAATTCCCAATATCCCTTAAAATTGTTAATTAATTTTACGAAACCTAAATTTTATTTTAATCGATGATAATTAGTCTAAAATGAGTTAACATTGACTATTAACATGTTTGATGACCTCACTAGCATTTCGCTGCGCAAGTAAAAATTTTCGTCCGTTCGGATACCTCGATTTTAAATTACGACAACTCTAATCACCTATTGAAAACATGCTTTAAGGTACTAAACCTTTTTTACTGCTGGGCCGCATACATATGTCCGCCATTTTACGCGGGACGCAACATGAGCTTAAATGGGGGAAAGAGAAATTCTTTAAGACTATGATAACATTGGAAATTTAAAATGTGGAAAATTGATAAAAATATTACAACTCCTGTTTTGCTTTTTTTATTATTATTTTTTTCTATATTTCTTTTTATTTTTGTCACTAACACTGAATTTGGAAGCATTTAAGAAACACTCCTTCACAATTTTTGCATCAGTAAATGGTTTCATATGATTACCAATAATATAACAAACTTCTTCGGATGTTCTTGTTACCACTGTGGCATTACCACTGGCAAAATACTTTGTTGCTGTTGCAAAGATTATTCAAAAAAGCCTATTTATCACTTCTTGAAAGAGATCTTCGAGGAAAAGTGTCATTGAATGATTCTTGTTTATTGGCAATTTTTTAAATACAGCACTTTTCGCGACAAATCAAACAGTTACTGATTCATGTTTTTTTTTCACTACAAATTAGCCAACCTCCCAATAGTCTTGAAACGATATATTTTCTTCGCTTGCAAGATATGAAAAAATAGTTAAAAATTAGTTCAACCCATAAAATTGTCGCTACTCCTCAGTTGTCTGTTATCACTAACCGTAACCATTACAAATAGAATAAGAATACCAATTCGCACCCGTACGACATCGACACAAAAAGCAAAATTAATATACTTAATTTCTTGACAAATAATTTCGCACCAAATTTTTAATAGTTTGTTCTTAAATAAGTGAATTTCTCAGAGCAGTAGGCCATGACCAGGCCACTTCAAAAGGCTCGGTGGGGAGCATGTGGCCCGTGGGCCGCAAGTTGAGTACCACTGCTTTAGAGCGATAGAAATGAGAACGCCACACAACAAAGATTGTTCTAACTATATTGACGGATTTTTGCCCTTTAGACATTACAACAATGCCACTTCACCACTCCTATATCCTATTTACTTATTCCCGTTCTTCTGTGGTCTCTAGGTGGGAGTTTCTAGGTTACCACTATTTAATTTACAACCCTCGTTTATATGATAAATGAAACAATTATTAAATAGTAATATTTTAATAAGCTTCGGTCATAGCAAACTGTTAATATTCTACTTCAGAGTTACAATGCAACAAGCATTCTATAAAACAGGTAACAATTGCGAATAGTTTTCCTTTTTTCCTTACTCCTGGAGACAACGAATAATAAATTACTACTGGTGGGAAAACTTTTTTAAATGATTTATTTCGAACGTGGTCACAAAATCGAGACACGGAAAGTTGCGTGGTAATATTGAGCACCACACCTGCACCATATTGGCATATCAGTACAAAAGTGTTGGCAGCAATGGTTGCTATAATGAACTCACTGGCAAGGACTGTGGATGGCCAAGGTATACAAATCTGAGGCGAGATCGCATGATTATACGACATGCCACCAACTGTCCCAACAGCGTCATTGTACGCTATAAAACACGCTACAGCATTCTCAATACCAGTCGTAGTGTGTTTTCCACCTTTTCATAATGCTCGGCTTTGATGAGATTGCGGTCATCTCTAATCATCCCACATAAGCCTTTTTCAAACTGTGGGGTGTTCCCACATAAGGGGGCGTGGTAACTCTGTGAAAGGTGTGCAAGCATATTGAAAAATCGAAAACAAATAATTATTTTAAAATATTAATTTACAGAAAGTAAACAGACAAAATACACATTCTGACATAATAAAAAATAAAACTATCATCTGATATAATACACATAAATGTATGGGTATTGCACAATGCATTTTATAATTAATTTAGCAATACTAAGTTAAGAACAAGTTTAATAATTACCAGTGACCCCATGGGCTTGTCATATATAAAATTATATATAAAAATTAACACTTATCTTGATAGTTTGTACGGCTTTTTTAATTAATCCCTCTATTGTCAATTAAAAGTTACACGATTCGCTCCCCAAAGGCCCCGTTTTCCACATAGGCGAGTGTATGTGATATATTATGGGGTAAAAAAATTAAATAAGAAAATCCTCTGATACAAGTAAATCCTTCGCAAACACTGTCAAGGTCCTTATATTGCATTTCAAAGCCTTCGGAATAATTTTATGGATAGCATTGCTCAGAAAAAAATCGTACTTTGGAAAAGACGTATAAATACATCCGGGGCAATTGATGCTTTTGCTGAGCGAGGCGTTTATGTACGACGTTTATAGTATTATTGAGTTCAATACAATGTTATTTTTATGGAAGAAAGGGTTTAAAACATATATCCAAAACATAGAGACATAGAAAGGGTTCCGATTAAAACTATGCTGGAATATTGGGTATAAAATATTGAAAGTTTGAGAAGCGCTGTCCTACGTATAACTTCAAAGGTTTAATTATATGTACATGATATTCTGCAGATGGTTTCATATTCTTCACAATATATCATTCTGGGTCATTTTTAGCAAGATAATGCCCGCCTCCATAAGGCTCGAATATTTTGTTTTTATTGTCTCTATGTTTTGGATAATATTCCCAGACCTGCAAGGTAACCAGCATGTGGGGGAAATTATTGGCATTGCCATATTCACGTATTCCAAAATGTCAAAGATCTTGAGCAACAATTGATGAATTTCTAACAGAATATATAGCAAGATGAGATTAGGAATATGTGCGTGTATCATTCGTTACATCAATGTATACATGCATACAATGCCGTCGCGGATGGGGACTTAATACATGTTTAATTTCAATATAAACAGTTAATTTCTGCATAGTACGGTTTGTTTCCCAGAATAAAAATAGGGTCCTTTTTAACACTGTTAAAGCTTGAATATTAAGTAATATATTGTTTCAATATAAGAAAATATTTTTTACAGTGTTTTTGGATTCCACTTTTTTTACTTTCCACACTTTTTGAAAAATAAATGTTATACTGGTCTTAAGAATGAGATTTATCTTTGTCCAGTATAATAAGATAATTTAATTAGATAATCATATATTTTTAATTAAGTTAATATCAATGATTAATTGATTATTGACGTTACCTTTCGAAACTAGTAGGGAATTGTTGAAGAGAGACCTCGCTATTTTAAACCATTGTTAAGTGACGACTGCGACTCCACTCTCAGATTCCATACCACGCCAACAGGAGGACTTTAAATCTTGACAAATTTAACATGTATCGACCCCTTTGCATGGTAGGTCCCTAGTGGCACCAGGGCATAAATCTACTTTATAACACAATTAATCCTGTCAAGAATTCTCGTGTACAACCACTTAGTTCCACGATCAAAATTAATGTCCATAATTATGCTTGCGATACATATATACTGCTTTCTTTAAATTGTATAGATTTTCTTTCATCATTTTCCATACAATTAACATTCAAAATATAAAATAAGATCTATTAAATAAATAAAATTTTGTATAACTCAAACTATAAATTGTCTATACAAAAAGTTTAATACACCATAAAAGCGCGAAAAATTTAATTTGAATTTTTTTGCTACCAAATAAAGAAGTAAAATAAACTAAATGCTTTTAATTAGATATAAAAGATCTTTTAAGAAGTATTTCTTAAGATTTGCTTGTTTTTATATCATAGCAACGTAACGTGAAACCTTATATCGTTATCGAATTTAAACCATTTTATTTCGTTTAAAATAAAAAATAAGTCTGTCAGAAATATTCTTTAGAAAATGTCTTAGTTTATGTAAAAATAGTGGTTTTGTGTTCCTTAACGAGTCAAAGTATTAAACTAAAGATAAAAAATCTAAAGAAAAGGTCATTAAAATAATTACTTCATTTTTTCTAATTTTATTAGTAATACAATATCTGGAAACAAAAAAAGCTCTTCATATATAACAGGAAAAGTAAGGTATTTCTACAATCATTTTATTTCTTGTGTTTACAAGCAGATGTAAATGAAATTTCAAAAAATTAAGAATGGAACCTGCAAAAGAGTGCTGTCAAAAAAGTAAGAAACAACATTCATTCTGTATGTCTTGAAGAAAAAAGGAATTATTCCCCTGGAAGAAAAAAAGAAAAATTAAAATTGACGATTAATTTTAACACTACAAAAAGAAAAAGACATTTTAGACTAATATTAATCAAATTTTTACTTTTCAAATAAAAATAAAACAAACTCAAATTGAAAGGGGAAAAAAACGTTTGTGAAAGTTATTTTCTTGGAAGAAAAATTCCATTTACAGAGGAATTTTTTAAAAATAAAGTGAAGTAAATAATAATCCCAATCTGCCACATTTTATTTCAAAAATATTAAGAACGCATCACTTTGTATGTTCTTTCCGTTCAAATATTAAAAAGAATAGGCAAAACGAATATTAATTTTATAAAAATACAGTCCTCTTACTTTGTTATCGTGTAGGGTGCATAATTCTGATGCATAATTAAAATATATATTGATATTTATATTAATTTCTAATTTATGCCGTACTGATTTGATTTCTATAAATATCCAAGAATACACTATGAAATCTTACAGTATACGATTGTATTTCAGTATTTCTTCAAAATATCATTTTACAAAAATCAAGCTCTCCCTAGTGGTTAGTGCATTCCAATTTGAAGGGAGGATGTTCTTATATAAACAAATGTATAAATTTGGTTTAAAAATAAACTAAGAAACACCCTTTTATAGTTAATCGAACAAGTTGTAACTTAATCTTTTAGTCGACAAATCTGGAAATGGGATCTGAAAATGGGAAATCGTTAATCCGGATGATCCTGTTCAGGACAATGGACAATCCTGTTCAGGACAAAATTATTAGATTATTGTATTGTCATCAGTCCAGGACAAGTGAGGAAAATTTCGCATTAATCTAACCTTTTAAAGTGGGTAAAAATATTTAGTTCATAGATTCCGTTACATACAAGTGAAGCTTATAAAAGGGTGCTAAAAAAAGCATTCCACATTGTTCTATTAGTGGTTGTTTTCTATTCTAAAAGTATTCACCTATGTTTTTGAAAAAATTAAATTGTATCGAAGCATATTATTTTTCATTTTTCTCTATTTCATCTTTTTATATATTTATGTTCAACAATAAATATGTGCATAACTTTTGCATAATTTTGAGGTTTGTTTACTTGATTATGTGCAGTTGTACATGATAAAAAAACAGTGAATGTAATAATAGCAATAATAAAGCAATCTGTACTGGGAAACTAACGTTAAATGAAAATATTTTTCTAATATAAAAGGTAAAGTTCTTGATAACAATTGACTGAAAATTAGCCACACCTTGCATTATAAAACAATTAGAAAAATTTTATTTATAAAGAAATATCAAAGTATAGAAATTATTACTTATCAATAACATTCACGCCGAGCAATTTTTTAACCATCAACTAAGAAGCTATAGAAAAGCAAAACGGTCTACGTACTTAAAAAACAAAAACAAAAAATAAATAAATAGTTCTAAATCAATAGAAAACTAATTTTGTATTGTTGAACACACAAATACAGCTTGACTTTTGCGCAGAGAAATAAAAGTTAAGAGTTAAAATTATTCGATATCAAAGCACGACTGTAAGCGAACATAACACAAACTGGTATGAAAATGTGTTTATAGATAAAGGTTTTTCATTATTGTACTTCAATATTACCCTCAGAGTTTCTTCCTATATATTTTACCTCTTTTTTGATATGGTCTTCTAAGAATGTTTTTCAAAAAGTAAAGATTAAACGGGAAAATTCACTAATTTACTTAAATGGCATTTCCAGTTCCTCTTGATTAGTTAAAATCACTTAAGAAAATAAAAGGAGGAATTTTTAAAATGTGCCGTAATTCTATATCACAATTAAACAAAAAAACATGTGCTATATTTTTCATTGAAGAATATCAGTTATACTAAAAACTTAATTTCTTCACAGCTTATAAAATTAAATCATGCTTGTTTTTTTATATATAAAATAGACATTTTTTATAAGATTTATTTAATCAGTTTTAAAGTTCAATTCAAATTTTCCATATGTAAAAATAACTAAAATTTTAAATTCTAAATATCATTAAAGGACTTTTTAGACATATCGATCGTAATTCGTTTCTATTGAAACAATAAATAAAAATTTTAAGTGAAATGTTAACTTTTGTTTAAATTTCAAAACTATGAATTCTAACTTAAACATAGACTCTCATTCAAACGTTCTTTAAAATCCTACAGGTGTGCTACAAGTAATTTAATTTTAAATCTCGTAGGATTAAATTACCTACATTTGATCTTGCGCTTCTTCCAAGATCAAAGTATTGCAGCGCCATCTATCGGGGATAAAAGTTACCATATCTTCATTCACAACTCTGAAAAACGATATCGTTAAAAATTCAAGAGATCGCAATTGAATGGGATAACGTTCCCCTTTCAAATGTATGCTTTTTCAATAAAATTCAAGAGTGATCATTTTTCTTCTAGGTATTGAGGAAATCGCCGTAGAAAATATATTCCAAAATTTTTTTATCCTGTCTTTATTGACTGAAGAATAAGAGACAGGCTTTATATGTATGCAGATTAAAGAAACACTTTGGAACTAAAAGGTCGAAGAAGATTTCAGGTTTTATTTTTGATAGCAAATATTTATACAGTTTCTCCTACAATCAACATTGAAGGAATATACGTATATATAATAAATCAGCTTGTATTGTTAGCTTAAATTGAATTGTGTCTTCATTTTTTACTCTTTTCTGACTTCATGCATACTATGTTTTAAACTAGTTGTATACTTATTTCAAGCAATACATTTTTTATAACATTTAATGTTAATTTGAAGACCTTTCAACTGAAAACTTTCATAATAATTTTTCTTTATATTATAGTTATTATTTACTCAATTTAAGATTCCCTAATATATAGATAAAAGTTTTAAAAAAACACATTTAACTAGCTGCAAACATGAGTAACTGCCTATGTATATGTTTTCCTAAATTGCAGAAAACTTTTAATTCACTAAGAGTGATATAAATTTTTTTAATTAACTTACTTTGAACTAAAAGTTATAAATTTGAAAAACATAAAACGTAAACCTTATCTTGAAATACACATAAAAACAATAGAATTGGGAAGATAATGTAATTTGAAACTGAATTACTTAACGAATAAGAAAATAACATCAAATCGGAGTGCCAGCATATTCAAAGCTCAATCCACGTCATTTATAATTGCTTGCGAAATACCTCCTATATATGTTGAAAAGAAATATAAGCGACAGGCGTAGATTTAGCCCGTTGCCATGATGAATTGCATGTGCCTCGATCTGACTACGTCAGACAGGTGGCATTAGTAACAACAACAGAGTCACAATAGAGCACCTTCTTCCGAAATACCTCTATGTAAAAAAGATTAGAAAAAGCAGTTCACTCTTCAGCTCCTTGCATTCCCACATTGATTGATTTTCAATGTCTCGCTTCGAAGAAACACTAGAGCTATTTGTGATGGACCACGAAATTTTTTAATGATATTTTTAATGGGTTGTATATTGGCAACTAAACCTTCTCAGACAACGCAAATTCCCTATTGTAAGAGCCATTTCATTTTGGCAAACTCTAGTGGTGGCCCTCGCGGCCAAATTTTGACAATGAGTAAATTTTTAGTTCAAACTCTCGTCGGATGCTAAATATTTCCGTGATTTAAATTTTCCGAGAAACCCAGAGCCAAATTTATACTCAATGATTATTTTACATCCCACATAATCATGCGAAATATGTGTGCCTACGTTTTTCGCATCCAGAAAATATATCGACTCAAGCCAGGATTGAACCTGCAACCTTAAGCTTACAAAACGGGTACGAAACCTCTAAGCCACCGAGCTGATTGATTAAGTGAACTGGTTAACACGTTTCGTATCCCAATGGTACCGGTCCTTCGCGTCAGTTGGTACCCCATTCTATAACATCTTTATCTTTTCAATGAGAGGAAATTGACCCTCGACAGATTAAATGTGCATCAATGCATTAGTCCCTCTGCATCAGGGGTACTCAACCTTTCGTTCCACCGGGCCAAATACATATCACAACTATTTCATGCGGGCCACAACATAAGGATTAAGAAGGGGGTGATATTATATACCTACATGTGATCAAGGAAATTTAAATTAAAGAAAATTGGTCAAAATATTAAAAATCATAATTTTGGATTTTATTTTAAATCTATATTAAACTCTATCAAGCACAACTCACAAAAAAAAGATAGGTTTTATGCCTTTTTTACCCTGTTAAGGGGAATTTCGATTTTCTTTCATTAATGATCCCAACCCCCTTGTTTGCATTCTACTGCCATAAAAACAAAACTGCCAAGTGCTTTAATAATTTAATTTTTTTTAACAAAGCTTTGCTTATTTTTATTTTAGATATTAATTTATCAAGTTGCAGGATGGAAGCAAAGATATTTTTACTGAATTCCAGACTGAAATCAATATCATTTATTTAAAATTAGTTCAGACTTACTTCTGCATTTTTGTTTCAAAATTTAGTCAAATATTTTTTGATTTCACTAAAACAAAATCTGAACAAAGAACTGAATTTATTAAAGAGTACATCGGAAGCATTTAAGAAACATTCTAACAATTTCTGTATCCCTTTATAAGTCAATCCTTAACAATTTCATACCTTTATTAATATTATAATGTAACAAATTTTATAGGATGCTTTTATTACCACAGCATTTTGTAACATTACCACCAAACAAATATTTTGTTGCTGTTTCAAAAAAAATTTTAAAAAGCCAATTGATATCTCCTCTTGAAAGAGATCATCAAGAAAAAGAGCAATTAAAAGATGTATGTTTAGTGATATATGACGACCAAAATTATATTTTTTTAAATGTAACATTTTCACGACAAATTAAGCAAGTTATTGGTCCATATTTATTTTTTTCTACGCGAAAAAGTCAAGTTCCCAACCAACTTAAAACAACAAATATCCTTTAGATATTTTCGCTTGGAAGACATGAAGAGTTGATTAAAAATTAGTTTCACCCTTAAAGTGGTCGCTACTCCTCTGTTATTTGACATTACCAACCGTTATAATTACAAAAAGAAAAAAAAAAACTTATCTCGCAATTCGTACCGGCACGATATCGATAGAAAAATTGATATACGAGGGCAATTCGGAAAGTAACCTCCGAATCGCTGTAAAAAACAAACTAAGACAGAAAGGGGGGGGGATTTATTTACATATCAAAGATACAACTCTTCTCTATTTTTCAACATAATCTCCCCCATTGTTTATACACTTGTCGTACCATTTTACCAATTCCTTCTGTATAAAAAGCGGCCGTCAGCGATTTAAGCCAATGTGTCTCAGCGTTCTTAAGTTCCTCATCGACAGAGAAAAATGCTGTCGCCCAAGCCACTTCTTCAATGCAGTGATTAGATGGTAATCGGATGAGATCAGCACTCACTACGGACAGTGTTCTACTTCGTGACTCCTCATAGATGCTTGTTCTTCCGTCCTTGAAAAAGCGTATCCATGGACGCACTACACCTTCACTCATAATGTTTGCCCCGTATACAGACACAATTCACGATGGATATCTGCTGCTGACAGGGTTTTTTTTCACCCAAATAAATATTACCACTCCTCATACCCGTTTTCGGTTGAATAGTCGAATCGGCCACTTATCCCGCCAAGTGTTTTCTCGCCAAATCGATAAAAGTGCCAAATCTGGTAACCCTTTTGATTTTTGTATCAGTGAGGGAGAAGTCGAATCGTGTTGTAGTAGGGTTGCTACTCCAAAACACAACACTCAAAAACGCGCCAAATTAGCGATATTGCATAATTTGGCGGACCAGTGGCCGATTCGACAATTTCATCTGTGGCGGCACACATTTTGTCACGTTATAACTATCAAACTCTTGACCCTACGACAATCTCATTCGACGACTGGAAGCTTAATAAATTAGAGAATTCTCGTGCATTTGATTGAGGGGGCACAGAACCGTACTTCCAGCGCCACGCCCAAACAGCGGTTAGTTTCCGAATTGCTCTCGTATTTGATTGATAGAATTCCTCGCTAAATTTTTAATGCATTGTTCTAAATAATTGAATTTGTTTGTGCAACGGCCATGACTGGGCCAATCAGAATGGTCCGGGGGTCACTGTGGGCCGCAGATTGAGTATCGTTGCTCTACATGGTGGGTCTTTAGTGGCACCAAGACTCGAACCTACGAATCGAAAGACCACTGACCACAAGTAAGCTTGCCAAAAGTAACAAAATCAATGAAAAATACAGAATAATATCATACTAAATGAAACAATCAAACAAATGGTAAATTTGTAAATAATTCGAATTGTAAATAGCTATCCTTTTTTTCCAGGCTGGCCGGAATAATCCAACGGTTAAACTCTGGGTGATAGATTTAACGAGGATGGATTATGCTAAAACAGAAATTGTTCCTCCTGAGGACTACAAGGGAAAGTATGTGTAATATTATGTATGAATAACACTGAATTAATATTTTTGCTTCTGTATATCAATGTATTTTGCGTATCTTTCTGTAATATTCAATATAAATTTCCAGTGCCCATATAGAAATCGTGCCTCCAGATGACTACAAAGGAAAGTATGTTCATTAAAATTATAAATATAACGTTAAATTAATATTTTTATAAGTAATTTTTTATCTAAGTTTCTAATGCGCTTATCTTTGCTAAACGTTGGCAGTATGCACTGTTTAAAATGAACTTCAGAAAAGAATAAGCCAGCATGTTAATATGTTAATTCATAACTTTGTTTGCACAATTTTATAAATTTTAGCTATGGATATATACACATTTTCTGCATCGAATGTAATGTTTATTGATTATTGCCACATCATTTATTGCCTTTTGTAGTAAAACGTTGTAATATAATATTTATGAATGTAATATAGGTGTGCAAGAAAATTCTGAATCTATATCTTTTATTACATAAGAAATGTTTTTCCTACAATGCACAATGCAGCACTTTTCAAAAATTAATGTTATTCAATCATTTAGATACATCTTTATAGTTACTGACAATTCAAATGCGAATAATTCATCACATTATTGTTTTATTTTTGAATTCCACTGTTTATTAAAGTTCCGCAATAGAATTCTCGAACTGGAATAACTAAATTTAATGTTCACGAAAAACTATATATCATTTAGAACATATATTCATTACAATTTTAAGCAATAGACACTTATATAGATTCAATTTTCTATTCAACTCTAAATAATGTCCTGTTTTAAATCAAAGCTCCCTTAAATTTAAAAAGCAGTTCTGTAAAAGATAGACAAAAGGTTTTTAAAAGTTTGATATACATATGAAATTAATACTTTAAATTTTTAGCCCTTGCGTAATCAAGTTAATTGTTTGTTGATCTGATCCATTCTATTTATTTTTTTCTAGAGAATTTTATTTCACTTCCCTTCAATGGGTTACTCATAATAGAATTGCCGTTACTTGGTTAAAGCGCTTTCAAAATTCATCATTGGTGTCTATCTGTGATTCTGCTGGACTCACCTACTTCTGCGATAATGTAAGAATTAAATATCTATTTTTTTTGGAATATTTTTTCATAGTTGAATTATTTTGTTGTTAAGGGAACACAGTACGATTCAATTGACAAAAATCGGTCAAAAAATCGAATCTAATTTTGTTAGCGCCTAAATTATTCTTTATATGTGCCTATAACCTCACAAAATTTGAAAGCTCTAAACTTAAAAAATGCAGAATTCTGATAGCTTTTACGTTAGTTTTTATTCACATCCCTATGGCAAATCAAAACTTTAAACTGACTTATCTCAGAAAGATGAAACAACTAGGTTGTCTTCATTTAAAATGCTAAGGTTTTCTTTCTATATATTGTGCCTAATACTTTGAATTTTTTTTTACCTATTGCTAATAGTACATGGAATAAAAGTTGGTATGCATTTTTGAACCAAAGCAATACTTATTTTTTTTAAAAATAATTGAGCTCAGAATTTATGCATTTTTTAAGGAATTTTCGATAAGTATTCATAAAAAGAAGTATTGTATGGATACCAAGCATGTTATCGCAAAACCCATACTAACTTTTATTATACATAGCTCGACGTACTTGTAACTCAAATTTCATACGTGTACGCAAATTTTTGTGGGAGGAGTAGCATTTTAAAAAATTACTTCCCGAAAATTTCAAGTTTTTCCCCAAAAAATTAAATGTTTAGCTTTTTATGAAATTTAGAGCACAAAATCTGTTTTACATAATACACACACATAGGAGGCAACCAAGAAAAAATTTTTGAAAATCCTTAAATAAAATTTTTTAGCGTGAATCGTACTATGTCCCCTTAAATTGTATGCTAGCCAGTTACTACAATTATCAAAAGAAAAATTATTGTACAAATATTAAATATTACGTAAAATCCTCTGCGTTATTTTTTGGACTTTTTGAACACATGAGACATAAAAAAGTATCCACACAGCTTTTATTATTTGGTCACGTATTGCTATAAACTTTGGATTATCAGGATTCAACAGAAGCCTCAGCTTAGATGATTGAATGAGTCTTTCTTTACGGATATTTTTTCAATAGATCAAAAATTTAGGAACAAATGGAGGATAAAACAAATTGTATGCTAGACGAGAAAAATTTTATTTTTATTTTAAGAAAAGAATCATTATTCATATTAACAACGTCAACCTGAGTATTGCCATGCAGGGAGACAATACCTTATGGCATTTATCAAGACTAAGATGGATGAATAAACTCTCTCATGGGAAAGGGAAAAAAAATCTAATATAGTCCCAGTTAGATCATTTTATTCCTCACAGATCTCAAAAACGTGTTCTGCAGAACCAAAATGAGCTACATTGGCAAGTCTCCCACTGATAGATCAACAATAAATAGGGAAGGGTACCTTGCGGGCTTCTAGACCCTCAAGTTATTTACTATCATATAAAGAAACATTTTTTTTCCTCTTGCCAAATCTGTTGCTAGAACCCAGTAAAAATAACTAAAATGATTGGATAAATTAAATTATTTTATAATTCATTTAACAAAAAACGTCTTAGCAAAGTACGAGGGTGAGTCGGAAAATAAGTTTTCCCTGTCGACTGTAGTCAGAGTTGAGTATGAAAATCAAAGCATAGAATGAGATATTGAAGATAAAATTAACTTTTTTTCCCCACATAAGTACTAAGAACGTTGAGACATTTGTCATACCAATTGATAAGCTTTAAAACACCCTGCAGGAAAACTCAAGGCTTCGTATACGGAAGAAACGATTACTTTTGCGTGAATTTTTTTGGAGGTTGGAATCATCAACCTGGTTGATTACCTGAACCATCTTGGTTGAATACCTGAATCAACCAAGATTAGCTATATCTTAATTTTAAAAAAACGCAAAAAGAAATGATAAGAATATTATATAATATAAAAAATACAAAGCATCTAATAACGAATTATTTAAAATTGACCGATTTTGTTTTTCGATACAAGTGTAAATTACTCCGATTTGTAACATTTCTATCATTACACAGCTACAATAATGCATTCATAATTATTACACATCTGAAAAACGCCCCGTAATGTATTATGAATGTATTATTGTAGACATATTATTTAAACGATTAATTATTCATTTTTCAAGTAAATTATTACATGCTTAAATTAAAATGGTGTTTGAGCGCTTACCTTTAGAAATGACAATTTCTAAAGGTAAACGCTCACGAGGTAAAAAGGTAAAGGCTTTCGATACTAGATAGAAAAATATCTGCTGTTGAAACAAATCATTTTTAATCGAGATTAAAGTTTATAAATGGATTTCGAGTAAAATATCAATTAATATTTTTAAAAGTCTGTCCTCTTTAACCGTCTGACATTAAGTGGAATCAAACCATTAACATTATCAAATATTTAACTTTAAGTAATCCGACTACGTTCGAACCATGATTTTCAAAATCATGCAAGCGAATATTTTTTTTTTTTGCTATTTAGTGTCACTTAGATTAGAATACACCTATAAAATTGTTTTAACAATATTATTACAATAAAAGATCATTTAAATGCTATATTTTGGCAAAAAATAAACATAGAGAGAGAGTTACCTATTTTCAAAACTTTTATGAAAATGCATCTGTAATAATAATATTTTGCCTATATATATCTAAGACTTCTGTATGGAGCCTGAACTAGAATTTTTGAAATATATAACTTAAAAATAGATTTATGTATATTTTAATACATCAGAGTAGAAAAATTTGAACAAAAAAACACCTATAATTATTTTAATTTGTAGTTATTGTGTAAATAATGTGAAATTTTTTTAAAAAAATCTTAGTTCAGGCTTTCTGAAGAAGCCTTAGCTATATATAAGCAAAATATTATTATAGAAGCATTTTTTATAAAAGGGAGAATGTTTTGAAAATAGTTAATTCTTAGTTAATTCTTTGCTAAAATATTGCTTTTAAGTAATTTGTTATAGTTATAATAACCTTAAAATAATTTTATCGAAAATACAACAATTTTATTGAAACAACAATCGAAAATATTTTTCGATTTTTTTTTATTCGAGATAGCTTTTCTTACTGAATTCATTTCATATTTTCTAGTATATATATGCAAGGTTATATTATGTATTTCTGATTCCTTAAATATTTAATAATTAATTCAAATATTAATACCTGATAACAATTAATATTTTAAAAATAAAGTAAAATATTAATCATTAAATATTTAAAATCAAAATAAACTTTAAATAACCGAGTCTTGAATTAAGTTGAATCAAGTAGCACAAACACATCATACAAAAATGAGCAAAGTAATACACTTAAATTATTTGTAATTTTTTTAAAAATTATGTATTTGAAACTATTTTGGAACTATGTGAATTGTGTGTTTTCTTGCACTACAGAGTTCGTACAATTTTGTTCTAATGGATTTTTCTTTTGTTACATTTTTTAAAAGAATCTTCCTCGGGAGAGTCACGGTCGCGGATGGATCGACATCCAAGACAAACCGATATTCGGCGAAGACAAAAGATTTTATTTCATCCGCTTACCTCTGGCAGATGGAAAAGCCGGATATTTCAGGCATGTTGCTATGATCAACACCAGTGTAAGTACTTCGAATGAAGACCTTAAAAGGGATCTGCAGAACATGGTGTGTGAGACTGGCGAGTTCTTTTGGCTTTTTAAAATTATCTTTTTCTCTCTATCTATCTCTTTTATGCTATAGCATCTTTATTATTTTCGTAACTTTTTAAGGTATCCGACAACTTGCGACAACTTTTTTTTTAAATTGTGATATGGGGGGGGGGGGTTGTAGTTTTAAATTTGTTTAGTACCTTTTAAGAAAAATATGCTAAAATTAAGAAGAGAATAAGAAATTATTATTACTAAAATGAGAAAAATTGGTAAAAATTTACAAAAAAATAACATAAACAGCGGCACATTCTGTTCCAAAAGTTTATGAACAGATTTTAAATTTTCAGTTCTGGTGCGTTGCTATGTTATTCATTTTTTAAATGACCTTCTGGACAACAGATATTTTAATTTTTACAAAAGCTCGAGCACTTTACCTTAGTTATTATATGAAACTGCTTAAAAAACAGTGATTGATAAATCTGAAGGTTAAAACACTTCTAATATTGTACAGAACATACACAAAAAATTTCAGTTAATTATTTTAAAACTTTTCCAGCAATCAACTGTCCCCGTTTGAGCATTTTCAAAAAAACACATTTCGTGTAGAATGCGTTTTAAAGTATGACAACTTGCTTAAAGTAATAGCATCTGCTTTTACTAAAACACTTGTACTTTTTGTCCTAGTGAAAGGAAAATAATAAACTTGGAATTTTTATAAAGCTAATAAGATGGCCTATAAAAGAAAATCATAAAAAAAATTGTCATTTTTTCGCAAAATTCACAACGTTAGGGTAGTCGGATACCTTAAAAAACAGTAGAAGCCCTCTTAACCGACTTCGGATCATTTTAACTGATATTTTAATTCAAGAAGTAATTGATAAAAAATGTTCAGGTTAACTTGACTTCAGGGATCTTCATCACTCTGTGAATTTAACGTCGTTAATTAGGCCAATAAATGTCGAAACAGAAGGTAAAAAAAAGCTATAAATTGATATTTATTTAATTTCACTATAATTGCAATATACTCATTTTTTAAAAAAGCATATATAAATCAAACTCATTAAAAATATATTAATTTAAAATATTTGAATAAAAACTTAGCTGTTTTTTTACAAAATGAATTTCGTTTGCTTCGACACTGTCGTTTAAAAAAATTATAAATACGTAGCTTGTATTTCCTTGTTTATCAACTTTTTTTTACAAAATTTTGAAAACAAAACGTTCCAAGAAAACGTCACATTCTTTTATACACGGTTGATTTGCTTTAAAGAGATTTTAGAACTGTGATTGCTCCATGAAAGAATGAGGACGAAATTAATCCATTAACTTTTAGCTAAATTTTGAAGGCCTTGAATTAGCACGTTTGGAAACTAATTCCTTAAACATTGATCCAAATGTAGAATGGATCAGAAATTCTAAAAAAATCAGAAGTTTTGATCTTGGTTCCAAGAATTTTATATGAAGAATTTTCAAAACCAAACGATCAAAAATAAATAACGGTTTTTCTGACAACAAAAAAATTAATTACACAAAATATTTTGAAAAAAGAGCATTTTTTCTTCTCGCGTAAAATCATTACCGGACGAAATCTTCGTTGAATTCAGACGTAGCAGGTGTAGTAGATCTTCCTAGTGAAGGCAGACATTTTGATGCATTTCGTTAAAGACAAAAGTCTTTATTACCAACAAGTACAGGGAAATATTATGCGTATTTCGTATTTACAATATTTACATTGTAAAAAGTTTTTATCCTTTCTGGAGGCATTATGTAAGAGTTTCCCTTTTATTTTAGATTTATTAATGGAAACATATATGAATTTAATATTAATATTAAATAAGCAAGTGTCAAAAATATAAATATAAATACAAATATATAAAAAAAATTTACAGTTTATTATTCATCATTTTTTACGCTCTTTTAAACTAAATAATTATTCATTTATTCATGTTTTTTCAAGGTTTTTCGAGAAACGTATCGAGCAAAAAAAAGGTTAATCGTTTGAAAGAACATTTTTTTAAAATTTTACTTTACTTTATTTCAAAAACGTTAAATGCGATGAAGAATAGAAAAATATGAACTAAATAAGCGTTTTATTGCTCCTGCGATGTTTTTCTCATGCAGATTACGTAATAATTATTATATTTAAACTATCCGACTTGTAACAACGTGGTAGAAGTTAATAGTGTTTTAGGGTTCGAGCAAAGATCAGCCATAACCAGTTTCAAATTCAAATTTATTATCCCACTTACTTAAACCAAAGGGTAAGAAATGCACTACGCAACTAATTAGAAGAGCAATCACACACGGCTTAAGGGTACTTAACATATGAATATAATCTACTCCACTTACTCTTGGACACTCGGGACTTCTACACTAGATTTCACGGTAAATCTCTTAATTGTACGACCTAGGTCGTAATTCTTAAGCTCAAAAAAATCGTATGACTTATTCTCCAATTATCAATAATTGAACATCCAGTGACTATCTGTCGACTAACTTCGCGTACCTAAATGTGTCTACGCTTAAATATATAACACTACTCATTGGAATAAATCAAGTCTTCTTCTTCGGGAGAATGTTTCCAATACAACATACAATTAAAAAGAAATAAATTTACCCCAAGAAGATTAGTTGGAGATTCCCGGATAGACCCGTTACAAACTTATTAACGACTCTTCCGGGCAATACATTGATCCTGTGACGGTCGGTTAAGAGGGCTTAGGAACTGCATACACTTTCACTCATGCTTTTCATAAAAGTAGCACTGCTGTATGAATGAAGGCACTCAGTATGATTGCTCTGTTCAAGCAATTTAAGTCAGGCGACATTGAAATTCATAAGAAAAAATTATTTTAAAAAATGTAAATATTCCTATACGAGTTTTAAATGCCAAGATATAACTTGACGACGTAGGTTAAAATTTAAAAGTTTTTATAAAGCATTGAGATACAAAAAATTTATATTCAAGAACGTAAATATATAGAATAATTATAAACATTAACTTGGAAATCTTTCTTAATTAAAGCAGATAAAAAAAAAAACTTCCAGTATTCATTGTATTTTATATATTACAATACTTGATAAGGAGGGGGGGGGGAGTTCAAAATATATGAAATTCTAAAAACGGCATCATGGATAAGACTGAATATAGAGTATAATAAAAAAAACATTTGAAATTGGATGTTAAGTTTTTTGTATCTATGATTATTTCATAAACAATATGGCATTAATCATTTTTTTCAATGAAATATCATAGATCAGAGAAGAAAAATAGACAATTTTTATAAAATGATACTGTGTGCTTTAAAATCAAAATCATAATTATTTTTTTAAAATATATTATGCATTAATGTATACCTCATAAAAAAATTTTTCCTTGTGAATATAAAATAAAAATATTAAATCATACAAATGTATTTCATTATTTTATCATATTTGATCATAAAAAATTTAGCTTTACCAAATAAATACAATTTAAGTACGTTTAGAAATGATAAATGCATTTATAAATAATTTTTTTTTAGTAAAACAAAAGTATTATTTGAAAATTTTAGAGTGTATTTTACACAACACATCCTTCGATTTAAAAGACTAAGCAACTTTGGTTGCATAATTATGTCTTTTGGAACTATTAGGTTTGTTATATATTTAATAAATGTGAGAAACTATAGTTTTCCTTTTATTTGAGTCACGCAAATTGGCATTAAACTTAACTTTCTCGGAAATCATAAAAGTGAAGTTATTTACCTGTATTACTATTACCTATCGTTATAGGTAATTGTAAGGAATCGTTCGGATGGATTTACAAACTTACATAATTCATAAAAAGGACTGTATTTTAAGTAAACTGTAATAAAAAAAACTGTTCAGATGATTACAGATTTAACTGCCTTATAAAACTATTTTTAACTCAATTGTTTTCCTCTTTTCGTAAATAAAAATTCCCGTGAATAATGTCTTCTTTTTCTACATTTTCGATTTATTTTGAATTTATATATTAAGCTTTTATATCAAAATACAAAACATTTTTATTGATTTAGAATGGAAGAAAGACCTTCTTAACTCATGGGCAGTTCGACGTGACAAAAATACTGGCTCATCACAAAGAAAGCAATAAAGTGTAAGTATACATTAATTATATTTAACATCAGTGATTCAAATTGTAGTATGCATTTTCATAAAACAATGTGGAAAGCAAGAAAAGAGTGCACGAATAAAAAAAAAAGTAAAAGCACCCTTCTACAGAAAATAATCTTCTCTAATGGACAGTTATTGAAATACTCATAAAATAAATTTCACAGAAAAACAAAACAGATACAGTCGACTCTCGATAATTTGAAGTTGAACGGACCAATGAAAAACTTCGAATTATCAAGAAGGTAGGAGAAAACTCCCAAAATACATGAAGAGAATTTTTTTTCTAGCACATTTAAATTTGTGAAACTATGTATTAAAGCAACAATTGCATATATATATATATATATATATATTATATTAGGTGTACAACTTTGCTTCCGCCGTTTTGTAATAGATGGCTGTAGTGGTAAGTGGTAGTCGAAATAAATAGATCGTAGATAGCCTACAATAAGCTTAGGTATTTGTAAACATAACGCCATCGAAATATTAGTCGATTTGTTTCGGCATCATAAAGTTATTCTCGATTAAACATGTCAGCTTACGAGCCAAATTCTCGTCATTTGCGGGAGGTTTTAATTTTCTGCTTTGATATGAAGAAATCTGCGGTTGAGGCTCATAGAATGCTCTCAGATACCTATGGTGAGGCCACTATTAGTGAAAGAATGTGCCCAGAGTGGTTTCAACGCTTCAAGAACGGTGATTTTGACGTCGAAAACCAGCATGGCGGTGGAAGAGAGAAGGTTTTCGAAGATGCAAAATTGGAGGCATTACTTGATCAAGACTCGTGTCAAACGCAACAAGAATTGGCAGGATCATTAAGAGTGACGCAACAAGCCATTTCACAAGGCCTGAAAGTCATGGGAATGATTCAGAAACAAGGAAATTGGGTGCAGTACGAGTTGAAGCCGAGAGATGTTGAACGGCGTTTGTTTGCTTGTGAACAGCTGCTTGCAAGGCAAAGACGGAAGGGATTTCTGCATCGCATTTTGACTGGGGATGAAAAATGGGTTCATTACGATAATCCCAAGCTCAGAAAATCATGGGGATATCCCGGCCATGCTTCCACGTCGACGGCCAAACCAAATATTCACGGTTCCAAGGTCAAGCTCGGTATTCGGTGGGACCAGCTCGGCGTAGTGTATTATGAGTTGTTAAAACCGACTGAAACAATCGCAGGCAATCGTTATCGAACGCAATTAACGAGCATTGAAAGACAAACGGCCGCAATACAAAGAGAGACATGATAAAGTGATTTTACAGCATGACAATGCTCGACCCCGTGTTGCGAAAGTGGGCAAGACATACTTGGAAACGTTGAAATGGGAAGTCCTACCCCACCCGCCGTGTTCTCCAGAAGTTGCTCCCTCGGATTATCACTTGTTTCGATTAATGGCACGCGGCCTGGCTGAGCAGCACTTCCGGTCTTATGAAGAAGCAAAAAATTGGATCGATTCGTGGATCGCTTCAAAAGATGACCAGTTTTTTCAACGCGGGATTCGTACGCTGCCCGAAAGATGGGAGAAAGTAGTGGCCAGCGATGGACAATATTTTGAATCATAAATGTATAACCAGTTTTTTACAATAAAGCCTCGAATTTCGGAAAAAAACGGCGGAAGCAAAGTTGTACGCCTAATATATATATATAATATTT
>BMAO01017071.1:0-23037 GCA_019973975.1 Trichonephila clavata | reverse complement strand
TTGTAAAGATTTTATTCCACATCAATAATAAAATTTTTTTTTCAAACTCGTCTTTAGTTCGCTCCGCAATATAGAGTTACGTTTGTTAGAGTATTTTCATTCTTATTACGGTAATCCGGACAATGACACCAATCAGAAAAGCCAGTACTTACAAATTGGGTTGTAAAAACATCTTTACTGAACAATTTACATGCAAAACGAAAATACAATTTAGTTTTATGGAATAACAGAGTCACACGTACGATTTCTTTCTTCCCATTCACTAAGTTCTGTTGAAGTATGAACAGCTGAATTTTCCACCATTCTCATCGACCGTAAATTTAAAATCTGCTGCGACTTGTTTGGATCTTGTTCTACTAATAAATCAATATTTTTGTAAAAATGTTAAATTCTCTCTTCGCTCAAAAATTCGCACTCGGCTTCACCGGGAATGGAACTGTTGATGATGATCTTGCATTTCATATCCTTCTCGGTCGTGACATCCATTGATTTAGTGTTTGTATTGGAACAGATTATAACTGATAATATTAAGAGTGCGTTTGTGATATTTAGATTGAGAATCTTAATAAAAAGATCCAGTTGGGGGTGAAATTCAAAAAATTTGGTTTTCTTCCCTCTCTATTCCTTTAAAGTTATCTTTCATGGGTTGACAAATCTCCCTTTATTTTCAATATCACAAGGAAAGGTAAAAATAATAAAACCAGAAACATAATTTTAAATAATGTTTTATTAGAAATTAATATTTATTGCGAAATCGTTAAATATGTAAAACAACGTTTTAAACTTAAATACCAAAGGTGAATCTGAAATATGTTGAATTTGATAAAAAAAAAAACCTGACTTTTATAAGCAGATTTATTTCCCACATATCTATAGCCAATTTCTAGATGCGGGGAAAATTTTTAAAATTATTCTAAAAATATTTAAATCTGTTGTATAAATAAATATATCTGAAATCTTTATTGTAACGAATAAATCTAAAAAAAAGAATGTTTTGACTGTACTTTAAAACAGACAATAGTAGACAATTCTGTAACTTAATTTAGAAATCAATGAATCAGGCAAAATTACAATTCAACATGGCTTCATCAATTCCATCTTAAACGTGATACACACAGGTGGTGTTATGAAGAACCATCAGTTAGATAAATCCTGCGACATAGAGAAAATAGTAACATGGTGACACGGTAAGGGGCTACGAGGATTAAATTATATGAAATTACTCTTCAACTAAGATTTCTGATTTCCCGGTTTTCTCCATTCCCGATAATTAATTGTCGTTCCCGAAATTCCCGGAAATATATCAATCTCAAAAACTTAAAAAAGAAATTATTTTAAAATTTTATCAATAATAATTATATAAAATAAGGAAAATACCGTTTCTTTCCCCCTTCAATTTTCGATTCAGCTTTGACACATAAATTTTCCGATTTTTAAATGTTTGTATTTGTATTAAAACTTGAAAATGTATATCGTATAACTATTAATAAAACTGAAAAAGGTTTAAAAAGTAAATATTGGATCAAATATATTTTCATCCATGCACCCTGCAAAATTAGTATAATTTGGTGAGGCAAACAGAAATTTCAAAATCTGCCTTTGTACTCCAATGAAATCCCCCGATATTTTGATTAATAACTTTCAAATGTAACTAGAAACGAAATCTGCAGAAAGAAATATTTCGCAGGTATAAATAATTATTCCGACGAAAAATTATTACAAATTCAAATATAAAAGAATTTACTCATGTGATATATTTATTTATTATAAAATTGGTTTTATTTTGGCAGGTGCTGTTACCGCCTCGACTTTTTTAGTTTCAACTTTATCATATACACAGAAGAAAAATCTTTCCCCAAATTAAAAGTTCTTTTTAATGAAATTTTATCACTTAAAGCACAAAAAGCAAAAATTGTTAATGACATGGAAAAAATGTTACAATTGAAGATTTTGTAAATTTAAAGTATCGAAACAAAATTCACAATTTAAAAATAATTACTTAAAATTAACGTTCCCTTACTGATTCACATGCGTTTCAAAATTAATCAGTCGAAGTTGAATAAATTATTTTCCCTTATGTTGCACTAAGCGATAAATATTAATAATATATACTTGAAATTTGTTTTGATGCTGAAGCATCGCTTAAAAATATTAATTATCGTATTTAAGAGATTTTGTTTGTATAACAGATTTCTTGGTTTATGAAAATCGCTATATTGTTGTTACAAAAAATATAAATAAATATTAATGTAAGAATCTCACACTAAAGTTTGATTAAGAAATAAATACTATCAAGAGGAGTTGCGAAAATTTCTCCACTAAATAGTTGGGGGTTCATCCTTTTTCAAATTGCTGAGTTCAATTCAATCCTACAAGTATCCGAAAAGAAAATGAATAAATAATAGTTTTAAATACATTAGTACTTACATTATTCACATAAACAAATATCTTGGAGCTTTGATCAGATTTTCGAGCTGGGTTGGCTACGAAAAGTGATTCTCTGAAAACTAAATACTTTGAGTTGAAGAAGCTCTATAGCTGACAAAAACTGATCAGAAAAAAAATAGTTTTTTCAGGGGTAGCTAGGAAATTCTCACCAACTCTACAGGTGGGGGGAAGGGTACTTAATTCTTTTATTACACTCTTACCCCACTCTGCTGGGGTAATGAACACTCCAGGATGTTCGGGGTGAACGATCGCAAATCGCCCCAGTACGGTCAGCTAAAATTTATATCCGAGGTTGAAAGCTACAGTCAAGTCAGAAATAGCTACCTAATAGATTATCTAAGCCTTCGTTCCATTCCCAGGAATGCAAAAACTATGGAAATCTTATGATTTCCCAGGAAAGAAACCCTATCTTCAACGAATAAATGGAGTACATATATAAGTGGGCAACTACATATAGTTCCTTTGTTTTAATATATATTTTCATTAATTTTTGTTTTTCAGTGCTTATCGCACTTCGAGCTTTAAAAAAAACGCACAATGCCCACAACTTTTTTAATGTGGTACTAAAATACCAATAAAGTACCTACAACATAAAATAAAACTTAGAACCTCGACAAACTTCGTCAACATTAACAATGCTATATGAATATTTAATTTTTTTTTTCAAACAGTTTATTTAATAAAAATATTTAATCAAAAAAAAAAAACTGCAAGATTTTTTTAAAAAAATAACTTAACAGCAAATAACACTACTGGAAACTACCTTTAACAGAGGTACAACACTTACACTAAAAAGGAAAACGGACATTGTTTATAAGCGTTGTAAAAGCATAGACACAAAAATCTCACTTCTTCTATTTTGTTTTTCTAAATTGTAAGTCTATTACTAAATTGTGAACTTTTAATTTTACGAATTGCATATCGTATTTAAACACTTGTCTTAGGTTATATTAACTATATAAGATATTTTGGTAAAAGCAACTTTCACAAAAATCATTTTTGAGATGCTTTTGTTAAGCATCGATCTTCAATGCGCCGCCAGTGTCGCTGATAAGTAAAAAAACCTTTTTTATTGCGATATTGTCGGTTCTCCCACGAATTTTGCAAACGAAAAATATTTATAAAAAGTAGATATTAGTGGACAATGGACCAATATATTGAGCTCTAACATTTTAAACTGTGGTATCCAGAAATCGGGATCTACTTTGATTTTCCAATATTTATTTAAAATTTATATATTTATTCGACATATTATAAGTTTTAATTTGAGAAATTCGTAAAAAAAAAAATTGCTTCATTGACAGAACTATATGCGGCCGCCCCTTGTTTCGGCCACCCGCGTGCGGTGCACGCGCTGCACACCTGCTAGGATCGGCCCTGCCTGGTTTGAGTGTGCTGAATCGCTTACAAAGGAAGCACTGAGGTAGACATGCCATTACGCCATTTTTCGAAGACAATATGAACAGCTATCGCAGTTTGAGAGGGCGAGAATTATCGGCATGGTGGAAGCTAGGTGGTCAGCTAGGCGAGTAGCTCGTCAATTAGGTCACTCTGATTGTGTTGGGACCAGTGGATCTGAGAGATGACATTTACACGAAGACCAGGATCAGACTCCCTCGACAAACCAGTTGTCTAGAAGACCGCCACATGCTAAGAAATGCACACGCACAGCCAACTACTTCATCAGCCGCCATCCAGGCACAGGTAGTACCTTCACTAGAGGTCTCTGCTTCTTCTCGAATCATACGAAGGCGCTTGGCTGAAAGACATTTGGGATCACGGCGCCCATTATGTCTACTTCCCTTGACGCCCACCCATCGACGCCTCCGTTTAGAGTGGTGCCGTGCACGAGGAAACTGGACCGCAACGTAATGGAACCAGGTCATCTTTACCGATGAATCCAGATTCAATCTCAGCAGCGATGACAATCGTGTTCGCGTGTGGAGACCCCGTGGTGAACCCCTCAATCCTGCCTTTGCTTTGCAGTGACACACCACTCCCACAGCTGGTGTGATGGTATGGGGTGCCATTGCCTTCAATACACGGTCACCCCTAGTATTGATCCGTGGCCCCATTACAGCCCAGTGGTATGTCCATGACATCCTGCAACCACATGTGCTGTCACTCATGTAATGGTTCCCAGGGGCCTTTTTCAGCAAGACAATGCTTGGCCTCACGCGAAAAGGGTTTCACAAAACTGTCTCCGCACTGTTATTACCCTTCCTTGTCGTGCCCTATCCCCAGATTTGTCTTCAATCAAGTATTTGGGATGGCGAGTTGGGCATCCCATGAGTTTGAACGAACTAGACGCAAGGTTACAGCAAACATGGAACGAAGTGTCTCAAGACATCCATACAGAACTTGCATGTCTCAATGCCTGATCGTTTCGCATCATGCATTCGCGCTAGAGGGGGTTCAGCAGGGTATTAAATCTTCCATTCTTTTGCCTTTTTCTCTGAAATAAATGATCTTTTTCCTTTGATTTTCTAATCGTTTACTTATATCAAAGTAGTCATTACGTATGTAAAATTTCGTTTCAATTTGACGACTCTTTCTTGGAGCGCTAATTTTTCTGTGCATGAGTGTATATAGTATGTAATTTTCGTTACTCCTTGTTTATTCAAACTGCCATTGTCATTTGCACCAAACACTTAAGAAAATTTAGACCTACTAAATAATTTTAAATCGTCAAACCTCGCTTATTTTTACTCATTAAGTCAATTGAATTTAAAGATGTTTAGTTTTTAAAATACTCAGTTAAAAAGTTTTAAACTTAACTCTGATGCAAAAGGGCATTAGTGACCCACGAGCTAGTATTAAAAAAAATATGAACAAAATTTGACCCATGCCTCAGAAGAGGTTCGCCATCCCTGTTCTAGACTCTAAAACTCTTACTTTTGGCCAAGACTTGAAGAATTACTGCTTTATTTTCTTTTTGTAGGTTTTTATATCCCCAAATGTCGACGTTAATAAAGAAGTTGTGCAGAGTGATATTTAAGTGCAAGGACGGCTTAAGACTTCTTGAGGCCCTGAGTCCCTACTCAAAAGTAGGTCCTGGGGCCCCTACACAAATGTAGGCCCCACCTATAACCTTAAAGTAAACAGTACATAGCATACGTAGTCAAATACTCGTACAAACAATAACTCGAAACAAATAAATGTGCATGATTTACAATCGCACAAACCGGCTGGACCAACTGCCGTTTTTTGATTGAATGAGTAATGATGGTAGTAGAGGCCTAAGCCTGCACGTGGATGGTGGTTATTACATGTAGCCAGTTGACATTTCGTCCAAAATTCCCAGTTTTTCGAAGAATACAACAGGAAATAACATTTGCCCTTTGAAATAATTCGAATTATGATCTTCTTAACGCTGAGTTCAAAACCAGACGAGGCCCGGGCCCAGTTGGCTCATCCTTAAGACGTCCCTGCTTAAGTGGTGCAGAGAAACGAAAAAAGATAAATCAAACAAGAGAGAGCTCGAAACAATCGAACAAGCTGAACAAATGAACAAAACGTATAATGTTCTTCAATTTGACTTCACTCGTAGAACATAACGGAAAATCTACTTGATAATTAATACGACTACAGGTGAAATTATGGCAGTAGATCCTACACCACAAAAAACTGTAGAAGCGAAAAGTAAAGTTCAGACATGTGCAAGATGACATTCAAGCTGATTCAAAAATGTTCAGCTATATATTCAAAACAGAAACAACCTTAGATCAGAATATGAATATGATATTGGGTTACGGCGAAATATTACCCTAAACGTTTGTAATTTCTGGTGTAAAACAAATTCTCTGTGAAATGTCAACATTTTGACAATGATTTTTCGGCTTCATGCAGACAATATGATGATTGTAAAAGAAAATTTTCCTTCTCGATGATGTTTCGAAAATATGTAAGTGCTGAAGTAATCAAAAGAGAATGGCTCATGTATTCGCCATCTACAGTAAATCAAGGTCAGATCTACGTATGGGCTTAATGGGCTGCAGCCCAAGGGTTCTAGGTGCCGATTGCATACAGAGTACAGAACATCATGTGGTAGGTTATTTAGCTTTCCTGAGATTGGCTTATAATCAAAAGGCTTGATTTAGATAAAACTGTTTTATTAGTTAGTTCAGTTTATAATGTGAAACAGTTGGCGCTGCAATAAAAAAATAATATGGTCTTTTTTACAGCAAATTATATAAGATATATATTTCTAAAGTTTATATTAGGCCTTAGTTATAGTAAAATTCGTAAAAAGTCGACTTCCATAAAAATGATTTTTCGGCTTCATGCAGGCAATATGATTGTAAAAGAATGTTTTCCCTCTTGATGATGTTTCGAAAATATGTAAAAAGTCGACTTCCATAAAAATGATTTTTCGGCTTCATGCAGGCAATATGATTGTAAAAGAATGTTTTCCCTCTTGATGATGTTTCGAAAATATGTAAGTTCTGAAGTAATCAAAAGAGAATGGCTCATGCATTCGCCATCCACAGGAAATCAAGGCCAGATCTACGTATGGCCTTAATGGGCTGCAGCCCTGGGCCCTCGGGTTCTAGGTGCCCCCGTTCCCAGTTGAAGATAACAAACAGAAAAAGATGCTTACAATCAAAATAGTAATAAAATAAAATAAACCAGTAAAAAAAAAACTACAAATCAAAAATAAAATATCCGAAACACCGTAGCAAATTCATTTTTATTTTCTGGAGCAGGAGCAATTTTTACTTTTGTTCTTCCGCCCTACCACCGAATACGCGGAAATTAATATTAAATAAACAGAGGCTCTATCATAGAGCGGCGCCGACGAGCATCGAGCATTTATATAAGCGTTGTGGCACTATTTCCTATCCAACAATAGCGAATTGTAAAACAATAGAGCATGTCTAAAAAGTGGCAGAATTCTTAATATCAACCAATAGATTCTAAAATATCAATAATAGTTTCTAAAATATCAACCAATAGATTCTAAATTTACTATAATCACCAAATTCTGTCGGAGCATAAGGCGTTAGCCAAGTCTCCAATTAAGGAATGGATCGAGACAGCGCTATATATGCACCCAGATAGTTTTTTTTAATACAATGCTAGCACCATCTGTTATGTAATATGGAAACTAAAATAATTGAATAGTTCTATACAATTTTTGTATTGCTGTACTAGTCGAATGATTTTTGCTGAAATTCTTATCGCATTTTATTTACATTTTGGATAATTTTTTTTAAAGAGCAGGACAATCAGGGAATGACTACGGATAAAAAGATGAAGATTTTGTTCTCATAATCATGGCAGATTTTCAGAAAGAAACGATTACAAAATATGGAAAGGACAAAATTTGTATTGCTGGAACACATGGGCTAAACAGCTATGATTTTAATTTATACTTAAATATTTGCTATAATAAAAAGGAACACAATAATAAAATAATTAAAATGATGGAATCCTCAACTATAAATATAAAAAAGGATATTGAAAATAAACCTGGGTATTTCTCTACACGAAGAAAAAAATGCACTGCTGGTACACTCAAAAAACCAACTACTGAAGAAGTAAACAATATTAAAGAAGGATTAAATTGATAGATTAACAATTGATGGATATAATTCACAAGAAATTATATATCCATCAATATATATACAGATTTTGATGATACTTATATATAGTAATCAAAATAAATAATTCCTGACCGGAGGTTCCTGCTCTCAATTCAGTTAATAAATAAGATTAATTTATTTTCATTTTTGTGGTTCTTTATTCTTTCAAGTCATTCACATTTAACTACTGACATAAATATGCAATTAAAATATATCTTGGTGATTATATTTGATTTCAATATATTGTAATGTGTGTGTTATAAAAAAATAGCTTAACATGATACAATATGAAAACTGAAGAAACAAAATAATTTAATTAAAGAGCTGACTTTTTTCTATTAAGTTAATGTTGAAAAAGTATTTATTGTCCTTTTTTATTCCCTAATAAACCCACACACAATTAGCCCACATATAATTAAAAAACATTTTGATCGATATGAAAGTAATTGAGCTAATAGTTAAATTTTCAACACATTTTGATTTAAACAGTTTCATAACATATGCCTAATGAAAAGTGTTGCAATATCTGTTTTTATAGACAAGCGGGACAAATGTTTTGATATAATTTTATTTTTTCAATTACATGAAAAACTAGTTGTCATTTATTTTTTAAAAAATGTTCATTTTTTAAAAAATTTTTAGTCTATTAAAGTTATTTATGTTTCTTAGATTATTGCAAAGAAAGGTTAGTATAGATTTGAAAATCTATTCCCTTGTTGATTTTTAATAATTTTTCTAAAAAAACCTGAAAGAAACACAAAAAATTTTTAAATAGTAACTTAAGCATTTTTTAAAAAAGTAACTAGAGATCTCAGTCTTAAATCCACACTTAATTTTATAGAACATACGTTTGGGGATATATACAAAAATGTTCACTGCTCTGTGATGAACAGGAAAAAAAAAGCCTTAGGGATTAGAACTTTTACACCTTCAAAGCTGAAATTCTGAGAAAAACGCATTTAAAATTTGTTAAAGTCAAAAAAAAAAAAACTTTTATGCCCGTAATTTTTTAATATGTTATTTTCCAATGTGTATGTTATACATTAAAATACCATTTTAATTAAACATATGACTGAAAATAATGTTTTAAATTCGACATATAATTTTGCCAAAATATTGATAGCATTTGTTACAAGATTACTCTCTCTCTCAGCTTAATCATTTAACTATTGGCATAAATATGCAATTAAAATATGATATCCTGGTGATTATATTTGATTTCAATATATTGTAATGTGTGTGTTGAAAAAAATGTTGTAAATATTCATACATGTATATTATATTATATTGAGAAAGTTATTCTTAAAAGGTACTTTTAAAAACTACTTGATAAGTTGAAATATTACTTAATTCTTTTGAAAAAAAGAATAGTATTTAAATCTAGTTTATTTAATTTATATGTTATATAAAAATTTAGGTTATTTTTCTAATATTTTATGCTTTAATTTTTCTTCACGCAAAGCAAAAGTTTAGATATTTTAATGAAAGTTACAAAATCCAATATATTTGGGTTTTTCAGTCACATTTATTTATTTATTTTTTCATTAACTAAATAAATTGCAGATTAAACTGAGGTTTGAAAAATAGTCATGACATATATTCACGAAAATAAATAATATTTTGGACAACAGATGGCGCTTGCATTGCATTAAAAAACTATCTCAGTGCATATAGCGCTTTCTCGATCCGCTCCTTCCAATTATATAGTACTAGCTGTTACCCGCCCGCTTCGCTGGGTATTTCATGATGTTTTATAAATTTTTACTGCTTAATATATATGTATAATGTATAAATTATTGATATCTGAGTCCTAGCATTAAGAATTCGATTGAATTGAAAAATATACTTATACCTGTAACTGTCACCTGTTGATAAAAAAAAAGGGCAGAACTCATCTAATTTGTATTTTCTAAAAATCTCTAAAATTGAAGCATAGAATGATGTTTGCTCTTTCGTAACTCAAAAACCAAGTGAATTTCCGCAAAACCAATTTTCGGTGGATCTCTACTCCGTAAATTGAACATGCAAGCCAAATTTCAAGTCTAAATCTAACAGAAAAAAGCAAAAGTTTTACTATAAATATCCCCGTAATACCGTTGAGAGCCGTTTTCCAAAATTACTGCTCTTAGCGGATTTCAATTCAACAAAAGAAAAATGCAAACCAAATTTCACTATTATAGTCCTTGTAGCTCGAAAAAAGTAATTTTTTTGTCAATACGTCCCAGTAACCCCCTGCAACCCCCCAGAACTTGATTTGCTTAAAATTTATTCTTAGTGGATCACTATTCAACAAAAGAAACATGCTTAACAAATTTCAAGTATATGGGTCTAACAATTAAAAACAGGATTTTTTTTTCTGTAACTCCTCTTGACCTCTCGTAAACATCTTTAGGGGTCAATTTTCATTTTACTCTTTGTTAGAGAAACTCTATTCCATGAAAGGAACATGCATACCAATTTTCAAGCAGGATGATCAAACAGTTTAAAAATGGAAATATTTATCGATTACGCCTCTTAATCTCCCGAAATTAAACTTGGTAGTTGATATTCTCAAAACCCATTTTGTAGCGGTTCTCTACTTTACGAAAGGAATCTGCTTATCAAATTTCAAGACTGTACGTCTAACAGTTTAAAAATGGGGATAATTGTCTATAACGCCACTTGAGCCCCCGCAACGCCACTTCTGGGTCTGTTTTCACAAAACCCATTTTGTAGGGGAATTGCACTCTATGAAAGGAATCTGCTTAGCAAAATTTGAAGACTGTGCGTCCAATTAATTAAAAATGCAAAAAAAAATTATCAATAACACCCCTTGAACCCCCACAACACCACCTAGGGGTCGATTTTCACAAAACACATTTTTCAGTGTATTTCTATCCTATGAGAGGAATCTGCTGAAAAAATTTCAAGACTGTGTGTCTAATAGTTTAAAAAAATAAATAATTATTTACATCTGCCCTTAACCCCCCGCAACACCCCTTGGGGGTCAATTTTCTCCAAACCCGTTTTGTAGCGGATATTTACTCCTCGAAAGAAACATTCCTACCAATTTTCAAGCAGGTAGGTCAAATAGTTTAAAAACGAAAATATTATCTCTTACGCCACTTATTCCTCTGCAACGCCACTTAGAGGTCTGTTTTCACAAAACCTTCTTATAGCTGATCTCTACTCTATGAAAGAAATCTCTTTATCAAATATAAAGACTGTGCATCTAATAGTTTAAAAATGGAAATAATTATCTATAACGCCCCTTAAGTCCCCTCAACGCCACTTGGGGGCAATTTTCACGAAACCCATTTTTAGCGTATCTCTACCCTATGAGAGGAATCTGCTTACTAAGTTTCAAGACTGTACGTCTAATAACTTAAAAATAGGAATTTATAACGCCCCTTAAACCCTCCGCCCCCGCAACACCCCTTGGGGGTCAATTTTCCCAAAACCCATTTTGTAGCGGATATTTACTCCAGGAAAGAAACTTACCTACCAATTTTCAAGCAGGTAGGTGAAGTAGTTTAAAAACGGATATATTTATCTATTACGCCCCTTAATCCCCCGCAACGCCACTTAGAAGTCTGCTTTCACAAAACCCGTTTTGTAACTGATCATTATTCTACGAAAGGAATCTATATATCAAATTTAAAGACAGTGCGTCAAATAGTTTAAAAATGGAAATAATTATCTATAACGCCCCCTAAGCCCCTGCAACGCCACTTGGGGGTCGATTTTCAGCAAACTCATTTTGTAGCGGATCTCTACTCTCTGAAAGGAATCCGCTTACCCAATTTCAAAATTGTACATCAAGTAGTTTAAACATGGAAACTATTATTATTAAAGCCCTTAACCCCCCGTAACGCCCCTTGCGTTTCGAATTTCGGAAAATCCTTTCTTAGCTGATGTCTACTCTATCAAAGGAACATGTCTACCAAATTTCAAGTCTGTAGGTTGAATAGTTCCAGAGATTTCGTGATTAGTCAGTCAGTCAGTCGCTTTTCTCCTTTATATATATAGATTATCACTATACTGAACCTAACTGAATTTCATTAAAATTAGAATAACCCAGTTTTATTTTAAATCAGTAGTCCTTTCAATTACAATCATTACTCATTTATGTGAATTTATTTCTCACACTCAAATTATATACAAAAATAGTACTTTTCAAATTCTGTTCAAATGCCGCCCCGGACATGGGTCCGGTTTGTCCGGCCCTACTGTCACAGAGTCTAACATTTACATCGACTGGATTGCCTCAGAAGATATCAACAAGAAAATATATCAGGAAAGATTTAAAAAAGCAATTGATAATTTTTATTCAAGCAAATATTTTGAAAATTTGGGCAACATTCCAAACATTGGCATCATCTCTAAGTGGACAAAAAATAAAAGAGAAGAAATTCTAAGCACTCGAATCTTCAGTAAAATGATCATCACTTCAGGGCTCGACATAAATTCAAATTATCAGACAATGCAATTTGCAGCATTTGTAATTGTTTAAGCGATTTAGACCACCTTAAAAATTAGAAACTTTGCCGCCCCGGACAGAAATGAAAAATGCCGCCCCTCTCCCCAAAGTAAAAAAAAACAAACTATTATTAAAAAAGATTAAACAATTTCATAAATGCACACCTATAAAACTTGAATATTCCTTTCGAAGAAAAAGGGAGCTAACAGTACATATATATATATATATATATATTATATATATAATATATATATATATATATATATATATATATATATTAAAAACTAAAACACATAAAAATTACCACTGTTTTTTTTTCTTCTTCTTCTGACTTTTAATTCTCAAAATTTTCTGATCAATTTGTTCAGCTATTTCATGTTCGATAGTCAGTGTAGTTAAGCCATTTAATCTATCTTTAAAATTTGTGAACTGTAAGAAATTTTTCATTAATTTTAATTTTGAGAAACTAATATCTACACTTGCCAAACTTATTAGCAAAGAAAGTAAAATAAATGTAATAGCAAGAATTGGAGCAAATTCTAAAACTGAAAGAAATTTTAAAACTTCAACTGGGCTTCCTTTTTTGCCTGCTAAAGCTGAAACTGACATTATCTCATCTGCTGAATCAAGCCCATTTACATCCAATGATTCTTCGTCGGTCAACATCATTTCTAAATTTTTGACAGTTTTTAATTAATTAAAGTTTTAAGGGTATCTCTTAAATCATTTATATTGTACAAAAATTGAAAACAATTACTGTCAGTACTCATTAAATTAAATCCGCATTCCAAGGCATTAACTGCTTCGTCCAATGTAAAAAAAAAAAAATAAAACTCTATCTTGAATTTTAATTTAGGATATTTCATCGGATCATCTTGTGCTTCATAATTAAAATTCACATTTTTTCATTGAACTCTGTGACGTGGCTGCGTCACCTCAAAGTTAGCAAATATATCAATCTCGACGGCCAGTTCTTTTGCACCACAGTGCATTTTATCAAAAGTCAAATCCGCAATCGAAGATCCTTAAAAAATTCTTGAGAGTTCCATAGTAGAAGGTAGATCGTAATATTTTGTTTGAAATAGCTTGCTTTATATTGGATTTTAATGCAATTAAAGATTTTAAGCCAAATATATATAATGATTGCCATAGAAACTTGAATTGTTAAGTAGAATTTAATAGTCCAGAGGCCTCATCTCTTATAGAGTTGTCAATTTCAGCATTATTATAAAAACCACCCAACTGATAACTTAAGGGTTTAATAGCCTCTATTCAGTTTTCCCAGCTATTTACACTAAGTGGCTTTAAAGTTTTATGCCCTTCATACATTTTAATAATATAACCCAACGAAAAGTTGCTGGAAAAAAAAATTTTTTTGAACTATATTAAAAAAAGTACAGGCTTCTAAGGATGCTTTTGCATGTCATTAACGACCAAATTTAAAGAGTGGCTACTACATGCCACATAAATTGTTCGCGGATTTAACGTTCTTATTTTAAATTGAGCCCCTGATTTCAGGTCTTTCATATTCACTCCGTTATTGTAGGCCAGCCCCCGCATATCTAGAAAATTTAGCCCTAATTTTTTTTTAATTTTCTCGACTATTAAATTTGAAAGTGTTCTCTTCCAGTTAATCTTTCAACTGGAAGGAAACCAAAAAAACTCGCATTAGTTTTAACGATAACTTCGTTAGAATTAGATTTCTGAATACATGTATACCATAGGTTCTCAACGTGGGCGATAACGTCCCCTTGTGGGCATTTGAGGCTTTCAGGGGGGCGTTGAGATGGCACGGAGGGGCTTGGGCAGATTAACTAAAAAAGACTAAAAAACACGCTGAGATTATGTACTAACAAAAGTAAACTTTAATACTGTTTACCTTATGTTGATTGTATGTATTTAAATCATTCCTATATCACAAGTACGAAAATTCACATACTTCGGTAGTACGGGAAGTGGATGAAAATTTTTTAAAAGATTACATTACATTCGGACATACATTAAATTGAATGATATAGTGCATTTTTTAATTTCTGTAGTGCACGTGTTGTGTTTGTCTGTGAGCAGTAGGAAACATGTTTCGTCCACTGCATTTCATCATACATATTATCCAAGAAACATAACTAAATATGTTAACCAGGAATTAAAGTGATTCTTTAAAGGCTGAAACTGTCAATTTATATTTATTTTGAAAGCAATAGTTTATTATGAATTACTTCGTATACTCAAAACCTCTGCCTGTCTTTTTAACAGGTAATCTAAAATTCAGTAGCGTTTCAATTCCAATAATATTCTACCTATGACTAAAATATATAATATTACATATTTTAATATATTTGTGGCAATCGCTATTTCAGATTCGCAAACAAAACAACTGGGACTTTAGAAAAAAATGAAATTAAAAAAAATATATTCTTTTAGTAATAGGATATTTTTTAAAACTTAACTTTTGTTTTCACCATGTATTATGCACACTCTTATTTCTCTTGAGTGGGAGGGGGTGGTATAGAAATATTCACTAGAAAAGGGGGCGATATCAAAACATTTGTTAGAAAAGGAGGCGCCAGTTCAAAAAGGTTGAGAACCTATGACGTATACCTTACCATAAATGTCATTTGTTCGATCTTGCTGGCATCAGGGACGCAATCTAAAATTATCGAAGAATATTAAGCTTGTTTAATTTTTTATGAGCAATGTATAATTTAATATTCTCATATAAAAGAGAAATTATCTCGTTCTGAATATTTTTCCCTAGACAGTGTATTTTAACTTCTTCCAAATTTTCCATAACAAAAAAAAAAAGTATTTTTAAAATTTGGTCCAAATGCCACCCCTAAACTTTGCCGCCCCGGACATGGGTCCGGTTTGTCCGGCTCTAGAGCCACCCCTGAGACCACATCTTGTTAAACTGTAGTAGATACACCCATCCTCGAAACTATCTAAAATCCTTTCTCAAACTTGATCCTAATTGCAATATCACCTTCAAAGAGTTAAGGCTCATTCACACCACGGCGTTCGCCGTCGCGATCAAAGTAGAAATCAGAGATATTTTCGTTGATCGATTCAAACCAAAGCGTTTTCGTACGCGCGCGGGGGATTTCTGCTCATTAGGTGAAGCTGAAGATAGTAGTTGAAAATCACTCTAAGTGGTTAATTCTGACTTGTTAAGTATGGATCGCAAGAGAAAAGAATTTTTTGCAAGTTTGTTAGCATTAAAAGGGGAGGAAAAGAAACAATAGTGGGCTCGACGTATTTTTTTAATAAAAAAAGCGATTAAGGCCAACATCTATGCTAATAGTTGAGATGCGAGTCTCAGACACAGAAAGCTATTTTAATTTTTTTCGAATGTCGCCGCAGCCTTTCGATAATTTACTATCAATAGTTGAGCCAATTATTTCTAAAAGCAATATTATAGAGATAGTATTCAACCAAAGGATAGATTGGCTTCACCTCTGAGGTTTATACAAATTTCTTCTAATGTGAATAAATTAGTTCTGAAACTTTTGATGCTCTTACAAATGTTCATTTAAAAAATTTAAATAAGAATGTTTAAAGCAACTTCTCTTACTTGCTGTGTTGGTGAAATATTGAATTTTTGTCATGTAACAGAGATTAAAAACAAAACATTATTTTGTGATAGAAATCAATTTAAAAACACAAATTAAGTTAATTTTTCTTAACATGCATAATTACATTGCTAATGATGCATGTTTCTATTAGGTATGGATACATAATTAACTCTTTCATGCGCTGAATTTTTGATAAAAATAATGCACTAGAGGGAAATAATTACAAATATTTTAGATAAACTTCACTAAACTATAATTATTGAACAAAAGCTGGTACATATTAATATTAAACATTCTTTTTTCAAATAAAGGGTGTCTAAAGTTTTAAAAAATAGGAGGCACATATTTTATACCAACACACTTCAAGCAGCATGATGGTTCTGAAAACTTTATTTTTTCTTCCCTATGAAAACTGAGATGCAGACACAACTCATCCATTCCGTACGAACTTGGGAAAATAAATAAATACTCTTCATCTTATACTGTTATTCATCCCATAAATTAAAACATTTTCAGTTTTTCCTAATCTAGTCTTGTAAGCTTAATTTTAGTTTGTTCCTAATTTACCTAATGTTTGTTTTAATTTTAAATATTCTATTCTATACATTATTTTATTTTACCTAGTTTTTATTTAGTCAACATATATAATAAGTGTATTAGTTGTATTTATTTTTTCTTGAACACGAGCTATATCTCATTCAAGCCATTTGTGTAATTTTGTATGTACTATTATTTAATAAATATTATTATTATTACATTTTTAAAAAATGTAACTAACAACAAAAATAAACATAATATTTGGCACAATAAACATGTCCATTATTGAGAAAAAATAAGCGAAATGCATTTTGTATTTCTAAAGAAGATGGCCTTCAATAGCGTGGTGGTACATTTTTTGGGCTCTCATATTTTCATACTAGCAATGCATATGTAAGGTACTAATTATTGTAATACTGACTCATTTAGTTACATAATATATGTACTTACTCGATTTGTATCAAATATCACAAGAATCAGAGGCGGATTAAAGTAGTTGTAGGCCCCTAGCAGTAAAAGGTTTGAGGCCCATAGGCTCAAGAGTCGAACCACTAAAATAGTGAAAAGAGTCACTTACTTTTAATTCTCAAAACAAAATGTATTGATTACAATAAAACTCATCGGCTAAAGAAAAATCTTAACTGTATACAAAAAATTAAGAGCTTACAGTTTGATTTTTCTTTGGGAAATTCATCAATTATATATATTTTTACCATATCCATTTTCTACAAAACATTTTATTCTGTATACAATATGGCCATTGCTATATATATATTTGGGCTTTGGGCCCAAACCTGAGTTTTCAGGGGGCACTAATATTCTTTGTTACGCCACTGGTGGAAGCCATTAAGCTTGGGGCCCCTGGCGGCCGCCAGGTCCGACACCCGCTTAATCCGCCTCTGACAAGAATCATTTTTATTTACACATAAAATACACAACGCAGTCATTTCCAAAAAAATAGCTCACAGCTGATCAAAGAATGAACTACTACATAAACCCATTACATGCAATTAGCTTCTGATATCTGTTGGAAACTTGAGTAACTGCTAGGATTTGACCTCTGTGGTGGTTCAGAGAATGTACCCCCTAGCATCAATTTCTGAGGCATTGAAACAAGTGGTGCATTTTATGAACCACCACACAATAAACAAATAAGAACTTGTGGTACAACATATGTACCACCAAGGATGAAAGAGTTAATGAGCTCAACACAATGTGACCAGTGTTTATCATTCGTTTTCGTTGGTTGCACACCTGAATATAAAAAAATGTGACAGATGTATTACGAACATATATTTATCAAAAGATTTAACTAAATATCTGACATCCTTTCTTACTGAATGAAATATTTTTTATTAGTTCACAGCAATGCAATCTCAATATATATTTATATATACAGATTGGATTATTTCACAAGTCTTTTGATTTTAAGAAAGCCAATTTCAATCCATGTCAATTACAACTGGGCAAACAAAATAATATCAAGTATTATATAACAGGAAAACTAAATTAAAAAAAAAATATCTGTCTTGAGTAAACGCTGAAGTAATTACATATACTATTTTCAAAGCTACAAAACTCATGCACTTTTAATTGTTTGTAGAAAATTCTTGTGTCACGGATGGTCTCTCTTGGCACATAGGGTTAAGAAACTATGATCTAGATACATGCTTGAAAATTATGATCATAAAAACTATTAAATTTTATGATAAAAAAAACTATAAGATGGAATTTCTAATAAAACTTAAGTAATAACAAAATCAAAAAAAAAAAATGCAAAATATTTTCATACAAGTATAAATATGAAATACACTTTATTTAATGCACATTTTATCATTATTGAATATATTAAAATATGTAAATTAACCCTAGAGTATATATGCTGTAGCATCAAGGAAGTTTTTTTGAAATAGTTGTTTTTAATGCTAAGGTGTTTTTAATATTCTGTATTGCAAGAAGAAATTCTTATTATGGTATTTTGTATAAAAAAGATGCTTCAAATTTTTTTTATACTGGTATTATAGATTTCTACACAAGTATAAGAAAATATTAAATAGTTTTTTTTTTATTTTGTATGTATTTTGTAACACAATTGTGCCATAACATAAGACCTATTATCAATTTTTTCAAGAGTCAAAAATTAATATAATGTAAATAAATAATTACAAGAAATTCTTTAGGACGTATAAATTTTCTTCTAAGCATTTTTGATATGTAACATCTTTACTCTCGGTTGCTGGATATTTGTTGGAGTGATTTCGTGAAAAGGGACGGAAATGCGTAACAGGAAGTCGGGAGAAGCGCGCGCGGTTTGATTTGACCAATTCAGCGCCTTGGGGTGTCTCTTCGCTAGCCTCGTCTGGAGGTCCAACTGTAGTAGCAATTAAGACGCCCGCCTACCTCACATACCAGCAAGTCTCATTAGACTTCATTCAGAATAAACTTGTGATTCTAACGCTCAATTGTCAAAGTCTCAGGGCTCATTGTGTGTGAAATCTGAGGATATATTTATATATGTGTAAACTATATATTAACAATTATATTTCTTGTTAAGCGTCTGACAAAGCTCATCATTCTTTAAAAAAAAAGGATTAAGTAATATGGAATTATTTGAATACATATTTAAGTGCTTATCATTTTCATACTTTGAGATTAATTCCTGTCGCTGTCAATATAATATTTTTATTTGTGATTAAAAAAGATTTCTCGATTAAAAAAAACTAACTAATTAAGTAAACGGGTATTTTTGATTTTCTCTAATATTTCTAATTTTTAAGCATGCGCTTGACGGTGTCTCTTCGCTACCCTCGTCTGGGGGTCCAACTATAGTAGCAATTAAATCGCCCGCCTACCGCACATACCAGCAAGTCTTGTCATTTTGGTGATCGCATACATTTCTCCGAATCAAACAGTTAAAAAAAATTAAAGATTTCCTGCATTTTGTACTTTTACCGTATACCAAAGGGATAGTGACAGATAAAAAGAACAAACAAGACCGGACGTGTAATGCGCAATTTCGTTGGCAGCACCTATTCCTATAATCTACAAACAAGGATGGGTTACTCTGATATTTTTGGCCTCTTTTTGAAAATCGCCAAGTTCATCGTTGGCTTAATTGAACCTACTAAAATCATTCTTGCTTATAGCGCTCGTGCTGAAAGGTTCGTATATAAAATTCTAGTGGGGATATTTATTGATTAGGTATTTTATAACTTAGAATTATAATGTTTGATTGTTAAATTTTTTTGTAGTTTTTATATTGTATCAAATTCCTGTTAAGTTTTCCATCATTTTTACATATTTGCTGATTTTTGGAATTTCTAACTTATGTGAACAACTAAAAACTTTGATTCATAATTTTGAATTATTATTATTTTACTCTTTTTTTTATATTGTATTTTTATTTTATTTTGTGCTTTGATTTGATGTAATTAACATTTTCCGTGCATCGACTTTCTAGCTTCTGCCGTGTAAAAGCTCGATTCTCCGATCACGTGAATGTAAAAATTTTATGCTTTGATTATTTATAATGTTTTAATAATACGTTTTAAAATTTCCAGGTATTTACCATTGTAGTAGATTCATTATTTTTTTAGTTCCTGCTAGGTGATTGCCCCCTTGGCGGATCTCGTGAGTGTAAAACTTTTTGTCGTTAAATCGAAAGTTCTATTGATTGTTATGAAAAATTAGCGTAAATATATGAGATAAATTGTTTGGCTAAATTTTTAAATGATTGTGAGAATAATAATAGAAAATACAAATTTTCTGGAGGTGTTCTTGTAAAAGAAGGGTGCCCTGCTAGGATCCACCAAAGGTAATAACACTATTCTTAATAAGAAAATACATTTATTTAATTAAAGTAAGAAAAAAATCATTATTGGAATGTATTATCTATTGCAAAAAATTTTATACGAATCACATGTAAAGATCTACACAATATGTTGAGATTTAACTTTCCCTTAACCTTTTCCATATCATGAGTGAAATTGTAGATTTAGATATTTAACACATTTGCTAACATGTGAAGCTTCCTAGACATATAAAAGAAAAACTAGTTGTATAGAAATATCAAAGATTCTATATTCCAATTATTAATGGAATATTCCTTCTTGGTAGAATCACTCTTTATAAAGACTATTAAGGGATCAGTATAATATATTTTTCAAAGCATAATCAAGCATTTCAACTGGTTTATAAAACTTGTATAGAGTTCATTAAAGCTAATCTTGAAGTGGGTATTGAAAAATCTTCAGTATTAGAATATGTATTCGGTTAATAGAAGTTTAATTGTACTTGACTAAAAGGAATGCTTTACTCTGTTGCTCATGTTATTACTAATAAATTAAATACAGGAAATATGTATTGTGTTTCAACATTCTGAGAGAAAGGGTGCCCAGTTAAAAATTAATTGCATTACGCCTTCAATGCACTTGGAAGAAATGATTAAATGATCTTGTTTTCCAATTTTGAAATGCGAAGGGAAATTTCTCTAGTAGCTCATTTGGAAGGAATAAGTTCAATCAGATGTAAACAAATAATGGAAAATTTTAAAATTGCATCGACTGATAAAAAGCCTGCTTTCAATAAATATTTTGATGATAATTATTGTAATTCAGCCTACTAATAGTATAAGTCACATCATCTATACTTCTGCATGCCAATACTGATAAAAATATATATTGTTAATCTATTCACAATACATGAATGTCCAATTATTTTAAAATGAAAATTTAACTGTCAAGCAGATAGTTTGTTGAAAATACAGCATGACACATATTTAGCACATTATAGAATTTTAAATGGTACTCTCCCCAGTTTATATCCTCACAACCTATTTCCATTTCAAAATGAATTGAAGATTCCTGACAGATATTTATGACCAGGCAACAAATTCTTGGTTTGTAAAATCGCAGACTAATGGAGATGTATTTTATGTTGTTAAAAAGATTATGGTAGCATTTCAGAAAGAGGTTATGTGTGTGTGTGATCAATGCCATTACAGGTGTGTAAAAATATCATGTTTGGCTTGGTGAATGCTCAGATAATCATGCACCATGTAAACATATTAAGTTCATTCTTAAATTGTTTGAGAGATTCCATGTTGTTGAAAATGTTGAATATACTTCTTTCCATATCTCGGATAGAAAGTGTGGTGTGGGGTCTTCCGCCAAAGAAATATGTAATGACATAAGAAAAACCAGGAGACTGAACTTCTACTTGTAGTATTAAATTGTTTATTGCAAGGTAAAATAGTTCAGGAACAATTGTCTCAACATGCAATTCAGTAAAAGAAAGGTAAAAAGTAATTACTAAAGAATTATTTACCTGATCCTCATGTACCTACCTCCCAATCAGCATTTAAACTAGCAGTAAATATTTAAGCCAACTATTAGGGATTTAAAAATAAAAAGAAAAACTCTGGGATGTTCTTTTTTTAGTTGTCAAGAAAGAAAACATTCAAGCTCAGTCTAGTCAGCATTACTCAATTCAAAAACTATTTGCAAAAAAACTTAACTGTATCTTTAACACCTGATATATGCTTGTAGTGGAGTTGTTTTATGTTTTCCAAGACATTTAGCTATGTTTTTATGGGGTAAAGTTGTTGTATATTTTTATATCCGATGAGGAGGTAAGTAATTATCAAAAATGACCAAATTTTTGTCACAAATGGCTTTATGACAGTATATTAAAAGTATATAATTTAAAAATCATGCAGGATAGAAATTCCATTGCAGTTGAATGTTACCACACAAATTTTGGAAAGTGATGGGAATATGGTAATTTTTTATATCATTCATTCTTAATAAAATTTTAGGCAAAAAAATTGATTTATACTTTTGGAACATACGAATTTAGAAATTACATGCATACTTTTTGTAGGTAAGTGTTTAATATAAAATATATAGAATCAGGTGATGTTAATGCTTGCTATCAATACAAGCAAAACTATATACTAAAGTAAGTAATATGTTTTAACTTATGTGTAGATAATTCTTAATAATAAATTATTCATCATTTTGATAATATTTGTGCTGTTTGTTATACAGGAATAGACCTTGAAAATCTGCCTTGCCTATACAGGTATTTCATCCATATGTTACATTTCATGGGTGATGAGGAAAGTGGTAGTGAAAGTAATGATATAATGTGATTGTCTTTTTTATGGTATAGATGTACTAATAAGGATTTATTTATTTTTTTGTCCAGTAATGGACCAGTTTTTGATATACTATTTGTTTTATAAATACTTTAAATAGTTATAGTTTTTCAGGTTGCTTTATATGTGTTCTGTGTATCAACCAGATGAATGAAGTAAATATTCTTACATCTCTGAAAGTCTTGAATGACTTTTTGATCTTAAAAAGTGCTAGATGGAATTTTCAGCTGTGGTGACATATACATTATAATTGCATCACAGTTGTGAAAGACTTTCTAAAGC
>BMAO01017070.1:0-21618 GCA_019973975.1 Trichonephila clavata | reverse complement strand
AAACTTAACTAGATTTAATGGCGCTTGTGCAGTCACGAGCTCTATTTTGACCAACTCACAATATAGTAACCAGAATTAAGACTATAAAGGTGCAATGAAGTTTTATCCGGTGGTTGGCTACACTAAATGATGCCTAACTAACTTTAGGTTTCATAGCCCGGTTCATTAGGGGAGAATGCAGTGGTAAAGGAGAAGCCGAAGTAGCCTAGACGTTAAGGTAACGGGCTTGTGACTGGTGTGTCATGAATTCGAATCTAATACTGTTGGAAACTCACCGTGCAGAGGTGGACGATGCAAGTTAAATATATCGAGGCCCAAATGTCCTCCAGTTGGTGTGGTGTGGAAGTTAGGAAAGGTGGTGCCAGCTCAGGTGTGGTCCTCGTCACTTGACCATGGTACAAAATTGGTTCGAAATTGCTCGGTCTGTCTCTAAAAGCTCTCGTGTAGTTGAATAGTGCGACGTTAATATTCACTCACTCACTCACGGCGGTAATGGAGACTTCATTAAAACCAATCCCGAATTTACCACTTTTAGTTTAAGCTTTTATGTTTAATGCTCTACATCAGGGGTCGACAATCTATGGCACGTGTGACAGATGTGGCGCGCTGTACAATTTTCAGAGGCATTTTGCACTACTCTACAAATTTGTCAATTTTTCAGCGAGTGAAAATTGATGAATTTGTAATGGACATTGTTTGGTAAACATCTTCAGAATTATGGACATTTACGGAATTAAGAAAAAATCTGAAAGATAAATTCACAGCTATTTTGTAAATCATTGGATGTCATTGCTGTAGAGAATTAATTGTCTGAAGAGAGAAATAGCATGTACTCTGCTTTCTGGTTTTGGTTCTACATATATAAATAAAAAAATCTTTCCCCATATGAAAATATTTTGATTCCACAAAGAAATTGTTTAACAACTGAATGCTCAGAATCGTGTCTAGTTGGAAGTTAACATTATACCCCAGATTTTGCGAATAGAAAGTAGAGCGGTGTATAAGCACTAAGTTCGCATTACAATTTTTATTTATCTTTTTATTTAACTGTAATGAGAAGGGAAATACTTATATTTCCCATTGTCAATTTCTTATTGTAATAGATACATTTTAGATACGTTAAGATATGTTACTTTATATTGTAATAGATACGTTAAATTTATCTATTGTAATAGATAAATTTACATATAATATATGTAAAATTTTAATTTTTTTTTATTTCTGTTGAAGAAATGGTTAGATTTTATGCTGTTTATTTTCATGTTAAGAAATATCTTTAAATGATGCAAAAATAAATCATAGTAAAATTGTAAATATCTAAATTATTGACCTCTATTCTCTAATTCTGCATGCATTATCACGGGTATCGAATTTTTTTCAAAAACGTCCTTCAATGGGGCACGCTGAATCATATTGGTAAATTGGTTAAACACACTACAGCTAAAAGATTGCCGGCCCCTGCTCTTCACCTTATTGGCAATCATCGAAAGTGCCTTTTCTTCTCGATTTCGTCAACTTTCTTTTACACACTTAAATACTTTTCTCGGATTGATACAGAATTTTTAGATATGTACGCAATCAGCGAAACAGCATATTTTGTAGAAAAAACTCTACTAAAACCAGATAGGCCTGTAGGATGAAGCCAGTTTTGCATCGGTTCGGCAGAATCGTACCTGTTTTGTCCTGTTCGGCTAATCGATTGTTATAAACGTGTTTGTAGTTAGTATTCTAAGATTAACTGTTCTTCCTTTGAGATCATTTTAATGGTAGATAACCGTTTGTTAGTTTTTTTTTAATCTTATCATTAGCTAAACCCTTTGCAGTACTGTAATAGCTTAGAACACAGGGATCGGCAATCGTTTACCTCTTGCAAGCCAAACCAATTTACCAATATGATTCAGCGTGCCACACACTAGGACATATTTGAAACATTTCAATTCCCGCGATACAATGCATGCAGTGTTAGAGATAGAGGTCAATGTATAGATATTTACAGTTTTATTATATATTAATTTTGCATCACTTAAAGATATTTCTTAACATAAAAATAGACAGCATAACATTTAACTATTTCTTCAACAAAAATTTTTAAAAATTAAAATTGTACGTATATTAAGAATTTTTAAACATATTAATTGTGAAATATGAAACAGACAATATAAAATATAAGTATTTCCCTTCTTTATATTTAAATAAAAAAATAAGTAAAAATTTTGGTGCAAACCTAATGTGGCACCGCTCTAGTTTTGCATCGTAAATCAGGGGTGTAATTTGTGACGACACGATTCTGAGTATTCAGTTGTTAAACAATTTCTTTGGGGAATCGAATTATTTTTCATATGAGGAAAGATTTTTTTTTTACTTAGATATGTAGAACCAAAAGCAGAAAGCAGAGAAAGTACATGCAATTTTCTCTCGTCAAACAATCAAATTTCTCCAGAAATGGCATCAAAAATCTACAAAACAGCTGTAAATTTATCTTTAAAATTATCTTCCAGATTTTTTTTATATATATTCCGTAGATGTTCATAATCCTTAAGGTGTTTGTCAAATAAGGGATATTATAAATTTATCAACTTCCAACCACTCAAAAAGGAACAAATTTCTATAGTGCAGAGAGCCACTGAGAATTATTAACCTGTGGCACTCGTGCTATAGGTTGCTGACTCTTGGCTTAGAAGGATAACAGGACTTCAAATGCGAAGTCCAGGCCCGCTTTTTCGCTTAATACTAGGCCCGTACCTAGGGCGCAAAACATTTAGGGGAGCAAAAAATTGGAGGGAGAAAAAGGAGGGAAAAAAATGTAGTGAACGTACCCTAGCGAGTCATCAGAGAAGCATTTTTGCCCTTAAGAAGTAAAGACTGAAATGAAATCTACTATGGAAAATGAAAAGCTTAACAGTTTGATGTTGCTATGCGTTCAAAATGATATTACAATGGATATTGATTACAATGGTATTGTTAATGATTTTGCAATGATCAAAGGCTCAAAAAAGTACGATGACAGTGACTCAACAAAGAATAAGGATATGTGTCTAAAGGTAAAAGATAGTAGTATGATTAGCGATGAAAATGATGATTATTAACAAGTGGGGGTGGGGGACTGCTCATACAAAAATGTGTACTCTAGACTGTAATTGCAACTGATTCCATTAATTTACTTTACTAATTTACAAAAGTGGGGGTGTATATTATAAGGTAAGGAATGAACAAAAGTAGCCGAACCCTGGCACTATCCTTTCCTTACGGTTTCCAGCCCAGAGCATGGCAAGTCCATTGGTGAAGGATAATGGAAAGACTCTCAAACAGCAAATACAAAGAAAGGGAAAAGAGTAAGAGAGTTAATTAAAATCCCTCCCGGACTAAAACTGGCAAGGTGAGAACTGAAGGAGGGGGTGCTCTGGAAACAGTAGAGGGCGTAACAATTTGAAGTGCCTAGGGCGCCAAGGAGGTTAATAACGGCTCTGTCGACGTCTAATGTTTGATTATTTATCAGAAAATTAAAAACTATAAATTTCGAATTTTTTTTTATAAAAAATCTGAAGTTGGATCATTTTATGAGAATTCACTTAATTACTGAATATACATATTTATTGGTAATTAGAGAAACAGAAAATACATATATTATTTTGTAGTACGTTCACTTGTTTGGCGACGTTGCTTTGGCTCAAAGTACCAATTTGGCTGGATAGAAGAAAACCCGAGTTAAAAGTAGAGAGCTCATGGATAGCCCGTTGTCATAATTCTCTTTTAGAATTCAAGCAAATCAAGAATACATTGGAAGTGGAGCATTAATTAAATTTGGAAATGAGGAAATATTGCTTAAACGCAGGAAAAAATACCGATTGTTATATTTCCTTAATCCTTAATTATCATGGGACAGATAGAAGCTTATATCCAATATATTTTTATATCAATCCAATGTTTCACATCATCTTTTTGGCATTCTGGTTTATTTCGTAGACAACACAGAAGACGTACACAGCACAAAAAAACATTATATATTCTGACTTGTGTTAGATGTTCTGCCTGCCAAGCATCTCCAGAACACATTCTTGACTGCCTGGGGCTCACAAAACAAGATCTGTATGAAGACCCTCTAATGGTGTTGGACTTTTTGAGAGTGAATGAGAACATGAACTTGGTATAGCTTGGCTAGATATGGAGATGAGCCGCAACAACAACAACATATTCTGACTCTACAAGCCAAACAAAGTACACATCTCACGGATGACTTTCAGCACCATCTATTCAATTAACATTTAAGTTACAACACCGATCACTGTTCTGATTTTAGCTCTGAATTTATTGACATTGACATGACTCTAGACTGTGTTTCTGAGCATCATTTGACTGACGAAATGTAGATTGTTTCAGTCTCGAAGTGCTATTCAATATTTAAACAATTGGAAACCACAAGACCATTGATAAACTCAGGACCCTGTCTGGCTCTGTCGTGATTCATCTGCAGTGGATTCCGTCCCTTGTAAATTTGAAGTATAATGACATTTCTGATGACCTTGGAAAGGGTAGTATTTCAATGACTCAGGTCAATGAAGAACATCTGATGTACCTTGAACTATACTCGAAATGTAAAGCCTCCATAAACATCTCCTGGAAACAACCTCCACCGCATCCTTGGTATTTTAGTCAGTGCCCTGGTGCGTCAATCAGTTTTAAAAGTAACAGGAAAGATCAAACTACTATTGCTCGATTATCTACGGGGCATTTAAAGTCCCTCAAATTCTCCCATGGTGCCAATACTTTTCCAATTTGCACCAAGTGTAATAATGCAGAGGTTACACCGCAATATTTATTTGATTGTGTTGGCCTAAAAATGATACGAGAGGACCTTTTGAAGAGGCCTATTTTGGTTTTAGATTGTTTGAGGGGGAACAAACTCATGGATCTGGTCTGATTCAGACCAGAGGGATAAGAAAGAAGAGGAAGAGAATTCAGTTTATGCGTTAAATTTTGCATAAATTTCCGAAATATCGAAATTTTACTCTCTATTCAGTTTAAATATATTAGAATACCTTTGTGTTGTCCCGTATTTATCATTCATAATCTCAAAGGATTCGATTTCGATCTCTGAATTGAAAGTCTAATTTCTATCTCTTATTCAAATGAACGATACATCCAGAATTTGTTCCTACGAGTTATCCAACACGTTTCCATTAAATTCCACATTTACAAACCTTTGCTTAGAAGATACAAGAATTATCTAAGATATAGCAAGCGAAACACGAATATCAAGAAATTACAGCCGATGACGCAGAAGCAAATGCAAATAATTCGTTAATGCATTTGTATGTATTGAAGCTGAAGTATGCGAATCGCATAACCGGCGGACTTCTGGATTTCTTTCAAGAGCTTTAAAATCAATCTTCGAAAATTCAAGTGATAACAGCGCAGTCTTAAATCTCAAGGTATTAAAAGACACTTAAAATGATGAAATGTTGGTCGAGAAGATTTTATGATAGCTAAAGACGGTTTTGAAATGTTCCGGTAATGTTCGAAAACGTTGGAAATCATGAGAAAAAAAAAAAAAAAAAAAAAAAAAAAAAAAAAAAAAAAAAGAAAAATCAAAAAATAATGATAATAAAAAAAAAAATATTAACAAATGCAAAGTAACATTAAATCATTGATGAAAAAACTCACATTATCATTGTGTACAATCCTGAATTAAAATAAATTAAGCATGTGTTGATTGTGACTTTAGTTTTATAATAAACTCATTAAGGTATCCAACTAAATTTGGAACCGATTTTGAAAAGCGTATCAATAAGTATTTTTTTTTTATGTTTAGTGTCACTTGTATTAGGATATACTAATGAAATTATTTTAAAAATACTACAATAAAAAAATTATTCACATGCAATTTTTTGTCAAAAAGGAAGAAAGAGGGACATATTTTCAAACCAATCTTCTGAAAAATATTTCTATAATAATAATATTTTGCTTATACATAGCTAAGATTTTTCTACGGAGACAGAACTAAGATTTCTGAAAAATTCACATTATTTTCAGAGCTAGGATCAATTGAAACAACAACGGGTGTTTTTTGTTGAAATTCGTATACTCTGATAAATTAAAATATGTATTAATCCTTTTCTATGTAAATTATATATTTCAAAAATATCTGTTCAGTCTCTATACAGTGGTCTTAGGAAAAATATTTTCATTATAGAAACAAATTTCATAAAAGGAAAATGTTTTGAAAATATGTTACTCTTTCTGCATTTTTTGCCCAAAAATTGCATTTCATTAATTTCTTATTGTAATAATATTCTTAAGAAAATTTTATGTGTATTTTCTAATTCAGATGACACTTCAAAAACACATTATCCACTTATACACTTTTCAAAATCAAAGTTCCAAATGTAATCAGAAACCATACAAGCCATTAAATAAAAGTACTTTTACAATACAGGTAATGCGTACGATAACTTCAATTAAAAATATTTTAATTTTTATTTATCTTGAATATTTGAATGGTTTATAAATATCTTACTAAGATTTCTAGATTTTTGTATATAATTACTCAAATTATTAATGTACATATAAATGTTATAGGAATTTTTGTAAAATTTATTATGTAAGTAAATGAATTATCATTTACTTAAATAGATATTCGATCAGATTGTTCTATGAATATCCAGCAAATATTATCTAGATTCTGCTATGAGCTCTGATCTTATTTGGAACTAGTAAATATAAGAAATTTCTGTTTCATTTGAATTTTTAGTATTACCGAAATTTTTAGAGTCTGATTTGATTTTAATCCTAATATTAATATTATTAAAAGTGTTGTGAAGAAGTATAGATATTCATATATAAAAATTTTCTGTACAATTGGTGTTTATTTTATCAAAATTTCATGAAATCTTATTTAGATTGTATTTTCTACATGTGCAGCTAATTTTATTAATCTACATATATATAATCAGTGAATGTTTTAAATAATTATTAAACCCGTAACAGCAGATCAGATATGCGAGTAAGCTTACTTTATAACTTACAAATATGAAAAATTAATTATTATCACATTGAAAAGAGAGATAACTTTAGATTCACCTTTAAAATTTTTGTAATTTGGTTACATACACAGTGTCCTTAAAATTACCGACTATTTGAAAAATAAATTAAAGAAAAATAGAAATTGGTTTCTTGCATACTGCTTTGACAACCAGGGAATTTATTCTCACCAAGTTTTAAAAAGAGTAATAAAGTTAAGCAACAGATGGTACTTCTGACTGAAAAAATTCAGAAGCAATGTTTTAAATCCGTAAAGTGGAACCGTATTCTAGAATTCGCCAAGCATTCTGGTGTATGCTTCGAAATTGGTTTACTCGTTAGAATAGAGAATATTTTTTTTATTTTAGAGTTCCCTCACTTGGACCATAGTTTTGTTGCAATGAGACACAGTTTCCAAAGAATATTCAATGTCGGAAACGGACAAGTAGATAGAACAATCAAAGCAATGTTTGAAAAATTTCACCCTACTAAGAATGTCTATGATGACCGAGCTGGAAATGCAGGCCGCCCTATTCGTAGAAATGTTCGTAGTACGGAGGCGAATGTTGCGATCTTTTAGCAGGTCATCCAACAGCGTTTCCAAATTTGATGATCGTGCCATTGTCCTTGATTATAAAATGTATAAGCGAAGTGGCAGGGAATAACCTCACACACTATTCCCCAAATTTTACGCCGTGTGATTTTTTTTCTTTGGTGATAGATGAAAAATATCAGATGTATCGTGTAACAATACGCAAATCATAGCTGATTGGAACAGTATATTTCTGAAGCATATCAAACCATTCCAACTGAAATGTTTACAAGGGTATTTACAAATTATGCTCAGACTGCGCCATGTTATTGCACCAAATGATGTTTATGACGAAAACATTGTTTTCTCAGTCAGAAGCGCCATCTGTTTGCGAATTTTGTAACTAATTATGTAACGTGTGGAAAATAAATTCTTTTGTTACCAAAGAAGACTTCAAACAATACATTTCTCTTTCCTTCCAGTTTTCTTTAATTTATTTTTAAAATCGTTGGTTGTTTTGGAGACACCTGGTAATAATGTTTCCATGTTTCTATCAATTTTAGATCTAGATGGATATTGCAATCAAATTAAACTAAATTGTAAATATATGTTTCGTTTTTTTTTTTTTAATAATTCCTTTTTAAGCATGATTTTTATTCTACTATAGTCCATATTAACTTCTCAAAATCCCATCTACAGAGAGTTTAAGCGAGCTAGCTTTCTAGAACCTTCTTGGGAGCAGTCGAAGGAAGAAATTCAGATTATGAACTGCACAACTTAATTAAAAGGAACGTTATCAGACCCCAATCCAGCTATAACACAAAGTCAGCTTAGAGTGCGATGACTTTTGTCTTTCGATAATTTTTAGTTTCTTGAACTTTAAGGCGATTCAAGTGATCCAAAATGTACCGAAATTTCATAACGTGGTTAAAGAAAAAATTGTACTTTTCCATCTCTCCGGCTCAAATATCGCCAAGTTGGTGTTATTCAAAACAACAAACAATATACAAATAAAAAAAAATTAATAAATAGTAGTTCTCAATGGCTTTTCATCTATTTTGATGAATCCTCAAAAAAGACGTTACTAATAAGAAAAGACCACTACTTATTTTAAAAATGTGGTAGTAAAAGGTTACCAGCGGAAGTATTCTATTTGGCGTCAGTTGTATCATTTTTGGCGACTTTATCGCGTGCCCCGGCGAAATGGAAAAGTACCGAAGAAACAGCAGAAATCTAAATCTTTTTTTTTAAATAAATATTTATGTATTTTGCTTTGAAAGGGGGGGGGGTCTAAATATTACATCATTTAATTATGTATTTGAAACAGAAATTAAATTCCAAAATTGAGGCAAAGAGTTATCTTTTTTATGAGTCAATTTTCCAAAATTTTTCATGCGATGCTATTCTCTGCTAAATCATTACTTTCTGTTTTAATTATATAACTAATTTATAAAGAAAATAGACTTGTGAATTTATTTAATTATCTTCCAAAATTTTAAATTTGAATTGTAGATGTAAAAACGCCCGAAAATAGGTCATGGACTTACAATTATAAATAATTTTATTAATCGTTATCAACTAGTTTTAAGTGTGTGTCTCGCTGCTATATTAATATTGTTATTCTTTATACTAAACTAAACTCATTGGCGCAACAGCCCATGAAGGTCAAGACTACTGTGACCATCTCCGACAACGCGACCTTTGGGCACTGAGGTGTGTGAGCAGCTGTCCGATCAGGTGGTCAGTTTGAAGCGAAACCCCCAGTGTTTAGTCCCTTCAAGCAAGCTTGGTACTTATTTATCGACCCACTGAAGGGATGAAAGGCTAAGTCGACCTCGCCCAGCACGAGGATAGAACCCCGGATCTGTGGTGTGGAAGCGCGATACTCTACCACTCGGCCACTGGGCCTCTAATATTCCTTGTAATAATATTTATTTAGCAATTTATCATATCTATATTATCCAGTCGTCTTTTGTTATTTATTATTATTATTACTATTTTTCTATCAGCTTTCCTATATCAGTGGTACAACTATAATGACAATTATTATTAATTTTAAAAAATAACATCAAAAGCATGTCAAACCTCAAGATTCACCTGAAAATATTTCGCGTAGATTAAATGTATCAACAATTCAGAATTGAAATTCATTTTATTTTCCTATTTGAAACACTACAGTTCTTAGAACTACAGTTATTTCCTTTTGTATTTGAGAGCCCATTTATTAATGGTGGTGACCATGATGATGTCCGTGATGGTGTCCATGATGATGTCCGTGATGATGTCCATGATGGTGGTGATGGCCATGATGGTGCCCATGGTGATGGTGGTGTCCATGGTGATGATGGTGTCCGTGGTGGTGGTGATGTCCGTGATGGTGATGGTGTCCGTGATGGTGGTGATGTCCGTGATGATGGTGGTGTCCGTGATGATGGTGATGTCCGTGATGGTGTCCGTGGTGGTGGTGATGTCCGTGATGATGACCATGATGATGATGATGACGAGCCTCTACATTATCAGATGATTCACAACTAGCATAGGTGCAAAGAAGTACAATGCAAACAGCAACAAAAAGAACGATTGTGAATTTCTGAAATTAGAAAAAAACTGCATTAAAATCCAATACGACGTACGTTCGTATATATGTCTAATACGGAAAAAAGTCTCGTTGTATATAAATAGAAAGGAGAAGTAGAAAGACTGCTGTAACGACATTCTTATACACACTTTTATGATTCAGAAATAAATATTTATATATTTCTTAATTCAAAACTTTAGACATTTCCTGACAGTGCCCATTACTTGATAATCTTTCGTTCTACTTAAAATTCCAAATATGACATTGGTTTTAGAATTAGCAATTAATTATTGCACTTAAATCTGTGGATACTAACATATTTTAAAGGTATTTTTAAACAGTTTTTTTAATGATCGTATCTTTTCCTGGACATTTTTTATTAGTAAATTTTAAAAATATTTAAAATTGAAATTGGAAAAATACTTAAGTACTCATTTTTGTATTTAGATTTGTTGAATATTTTTTATCTAAATGGCAAAAGCTAGAAAAAATCGATCAGCCCAGACTGGATCATACGTATCATAAATAATATTCACAGAATTTTTTAAGCTCTGAATTGCGAAAATTTGGTTAAATCATCCGCAAGCAAGAAAAGAAGAAAATATAAAGTAATAATTATAAAACTCATTTTAATGGAAAAAAATGTCTTACATAGCCATTTGAAATATTTTCCTGTGTCTTATGAAATTTATAACAGCCTTCATTACATGTTAAAACTTTCTCAGAATCATTCAATTTAAATACAGCAACACCTCGACTTACGCTATCCAAAATAACGCGATTTTCAAATCTCATCGATTTTTTTTTCCATCACTGAAACTGAAACGGAATCAGAGCTAGAACCTGATGAAATCGGTTATGTGATTGAAGATTGTGCAAGGAAGATAAATTTAGAAGTGGATAGTGATGGTATTCAAGAACTACTGGACTCCAACAATCAAGAGCTGACAATGGATGAGCTCATAGAAATGCAGGAGCAAGAGCGAGACATTTAAGAACTTGAGTCTTTTGATCCAGTTCAATCAGAAGATTGAATGACGATTGGGAATTCGACTGAAAGCCCATATTTAATTGAAAAATGGTTGCAAATTTTATAAAATACAGACTCCAATGAAGACAATTTTTTTTTCAACTAAACATGGAATAAAAAAAATTATTATCATGCTACGTCGAAATTTTGTGGGAGAAAAAAAATCTTTGAGTCTGCTGACTATTTTGTTAGATTTTAAAAACATTCTACATCAAAATAACTTCGGTTTGCAATTTTGTATTCGTGTTATCTAAAATTTTGTTAAACGCATTTTTTTCCTAAATTATTATTTTCTTTCGTCTCCAGCTGCAACTAAAAATAATTGATATACAGTAGAACATCGTTTATCCGAACGTTTATTATCCGGAGCGTCAAATATCCGGACCAAAGACCGGATACGTTTTCGAACAGAGCAATGCTCAACAGTTGTTTCGTGTGAGGCCAAAAGTGATGGGGAAACCTAAGTGAGGGATATTTAAGGAATTTCAGTTGTGTGTGATTAGGTAAACATCTGCGCAGGATATTAGGTCAGTTAGTTTCCAAGTGAGAGGGTATATACGGGCTCTTTTGTTGAGTTTTGTTGATTTAGAAATCTGGAAAGCATGCGATGCAAAAGACAGTGGGTTTCAAATGCCAAATGAGGACGAGGTCGTGCAAGAAGAATCCGACCATATCCACGATTAAACGGATGAAGACAAAGACAACAACAACAAAAGTAGCGAGGGTCCATCAAATGTTGACGCATTTGCTTCGTTAGAGACAGCTGTGGAGTGGTACGAGCAACAATCAGAGTGCTGTCCTACTCAACTACTGCTGCTCAAGAGAATCATAGATCTTGCAGTGAAAAAACGAAGGTATACAATGGTACAGCGAAAAATAAGTGATTATTTTCCCCAATAAAGGTAAAACTGCGACATTTTACACCTATTTTGCTTTTTCTTCAAGCACGTTTACCGCATGTGATGATTTTCAATATTCGTACAGTGTCCGGTTTCATATACTGCATGGATTGCAATCGGTTTTCGGTTATCCGAAGAGTCGCATATCCAAACGGTGTCCGGTCCCAATTGATTCGGATAAACGACGTTCTGCTGAATATTAATATGCGAAATTGTACCCCAACTTACGCGATCATCACTCAGTCCCACCTATCGCGTAAGTTCGGGGTAATACTGTACATACACATGAAGCGTTTAAGGATATATGTAATATTTCTGTGAAACCAATTACCTTGTTTTATGAGAAAATACCTAAAGTAACAGAGAAATTAAATTGCGAACCGAAAATGATGAACAACACATTTCTTCCAAAGAGGGGAAGTCCCTAAAGAGGAAGCCATTTCATTAGTGGCACCATCTAGTGGAGACTTCCGCTACTATAAATCGTAATATTTGAATTTTATTCCATTCAAAATCTCTTCGGATGCTAAATATTCCCGTGATTTAATTTTGCCGAGAGCACAAAGACAAATTGATACTCAAGGGATCTTTTGCATGCCATATAATCATATGACATGCGTGCCTACCATTTTCGCTTGAAACTAATTTTTTTTCTCTTATGGGGCTGCGTATTGGTATTATTTTTTACCTTTGCTGACCTAGTTCATTCCCCAGGAGCTGGTGTCTCGTTTTAGTTCGGCACCGTATAGGCGACACCAATTGCCGCAAGTAAGTTTGTAGCCGAGTTTCTCCTCCCCAGATGGAGGCGTCTGAGCTCTGACGATGCGAATTGAACTTAGGAATTTAATTTTTCCGAGAGCACCTAAACCTAACAGGCACTTCAAGGGGCTTTTTACATACCGTATAATCATACAACATGGCCGCTGTCGATTATCTGCATTTTCAAAATCCACCGACTTGGGCCGGGGTCGAAGACGCAACCTTGGGTACAGAAGGCCAACGACAAACCAACTACGCCACCCAGTCGGCTGAAACCAAATATACAGAACAAATGTATCTATTTTATTTCCTAATTGTTTTGGTGGACCGCATGTGGATTGTGGGCCTCTATTTGCTCAACCCTGTCATAGACTATTGACATATTTGTACCAAAAACCTGTTAACTGGGATCAAATCTTTTCAAATAACTATCGTCTCCATAGAATTATTTATGTTGCAATCTGCCTTACTGTGGAGTTTTCTTACTAGCGATTGAATAATATGGTTCGAAGTTTAACAAGGAGTTGATGTGAAATCTGATGTGACAGATGATTCCTATAGATCCACTACCACACGTCGTTGAATGTATAAGCCCGTAAAGGTTATGCAAAAGTTATAATTTGAGCTCCTGAAGAATGGCGTACAATTGTTTATTTAAAAGGGATTGATATAGGACTACTATAAACTGTCCTAGAGCAATATTAAATTGATATCGCTAAGCCAAATTAGTAGTTAAATTGCTACTCAGACAATATAGTTGTCAGGGATGCTAACTGCTGTACCGTTGGTTCTGAGTTTGAATTTCGGGGTAGGTATGGATGTTTTTAAATGTATGATGTCAATACGTCATGGGGGAACTCTAAGTCAGTGATTCCCAAAGTGGTCTATATAGACCCCAGGGGTCTATGACGACCTTCAAGGAGTCTACGCCAGCAAGAGAATAATTTGGGGGTCCATGAGGTGTAAATGTTGTTCTACGACAGTTGTTCTCGTTAAACCAGATCGCGATTTTAATTTTAAAGGAAAGTTTAACCAAATGGAAACCAGATTTTACGCATTTAACACATTTATTTACTAAATTAAATGAGGCTAATTTGGAGTTATGGGGCACATAAATTTTGTTAAAACAAGGACCATCATTTCAGTTTTTCTTGCCAGAATTAAGCTAAAGGAGTAAGACGTAGCGAATTTTTCAAGTTTCTCAATTGGTCACAGACAATCTGCCAGGAAAATTACGTTTTAACCGACGTTCAATAATAAATTCCCTTTATTCAGATTTTGAAACTGGGTTTGAGTACGCATTTACTTGGTAATTACCTCAGAAGGCAATAAATTCCTATGGTCCCATTGAAACAAAAAGTCATATTACAAGAGGAACTGATTGGAATAGGAAGTAACGGAGATCTTAAAGTAAAGTTTAGAAACGGATGTCAGCAATTTTGGCTTTAAAGAGACATACCTGTTGTTTATCTCGAATTATAGAATATTGGAGAAAGTTTTTAATTGCTTTTCCTAGTGAGAAGGAGTTTCAGCGCGGTTGTCGGCTGGACACTACTAACCGAGGAAATTTTGGATTAAACCTGACAAGAGATTGATGACAAAAGTTTAAAATTTGTTATTGAAGCGCCAGATTCATCAGTTATTTTAAGTATCACTTAAATTTTAAATTAATTAACATGCGTTACTTACGCTTCACTACAGTTAGAAATTTCAATCTTTTAAATTAAGTAACTCTGTAGCATCTATCATAAACACATTTAAGCTAATAAAATTGAAAAAAAATTCAATATTACGCAAGCAGGTGTCTACCCCAAACCGAAAAACATGGCAATGGGTCTATGAGACAAAAAAGTTTGGGAACATCTGCTCTAAGTAAACCGAAAGTTATCTCGATAGGTTGGTGGTAGGGATAGAGGAATCGGGTACCCTCAAATTACTCTACCGGCTGCTCTTCCTCAAAATTGGGAAGGAACGGAGCAAACCGTATTGTCACCTGCATTGTGCTCAAAGTTGCGGCTGATGACCAACCGACGTATTCTAGATCCTCTTGCCACGATGAATTTCGTGGAGCTCAGTCTGATGTTACTGTTGATTGCTTGCTATAAGAAATACGAATAATTAAATTGAAGTTGTACCTCGAGTCTAAAATTGAACTTTAAAACGGAGATTATTACTTAGCTATTTTAAAATTAAAGTATTTGAATTTGATGGATTGAGGCTTGTTAAAAAAGAAAGATGGAGTTTCCTTTCCAAAATAAAATTATAATATAAAAAATACACATTCGAATTGTCTTTGATATCTTCACAGAAAATAAAGCATTGAAAACCAAACAGGCACAAAATATTAAGAACCATCGTACTTCCTTTGTAACACAGTTTCAAATATATAATTACTTATAAAAGAAACTTGATAAAAGATCTTGAGAAAGTTGTTGAGTTGTCAAATTTTGCTTTTTCTCCTCTTAAATATATAAAAACAAACTTGTGCTTTACATATACATAGTTATCAAAAATTTGGATAAAATCTATTTGATTTTGGTACTAAAACTGAAAATTCAAATGTGTTTTCGAGCATTTAAATACACTTGAGACACTTAAATTTGGCATTTAAAATTTAATAAGAAGACATTTTAAATGCGTTATCCTAAAAGTTGTTACCATCAACCTGAAAAAAACTAATCATTAGAATTTTTATTTCACACACATTTCTGCAGCTAAATTTTAAAAAATTGTCATTATTTAATTCATTTGTTGAAAAAAATGTTTCATTATTTTCTAAGTGTTTTTTTTATGTATTCTAAAGTTTGATGAAAATTACATACAGGCATATACATTTATTAAAAATTTCATTTTTGAAAAATTTATTGAATAACTTCAGATTTTTATCTCATTAAAATAGAAAAGCATTGTGAAGAATTTTGGCTTATTGATTTTGTATCACCTGTAAAGATCATTAAACTAATTGCTTTACAACAAATATCAAAATATTTTGAAAGAATGATCTGTTTTTGAACTATAAATAGCATCTTGTCACACAACTATAGATATTATATAATAATATCTGTGACGAGAGAAGTTGACTATTTTCTAAATTAGAGTAATATTCCATGAGGGCATAAATAGCGTTATTTTAAATTAAACTTTAAAATTAACTAAAATTAATTTTTTCAGTTTCTTTTTTTTTTCAAATTCAGGTAAATATATGTCATTTTTAAAATAATATTATATCACACTTCTTCATTTATTTATAATACTTTCTTTCTCTCTCTCTCTCTCTCTCTTTAAATGGCACGTTTTCAGATTATTTCCATTTATTTATAGAGCGAAGCAATCACTTAAAGGGTTTACTATTTCAAGCCATTTTTATTTCAATTAATAATAATCGAATAATTGGATATTTAAGTTAACTGTACGATTAACAAACTCATTTAAAACACTTTTAGAAAACCATAAGCTTACTGTAAATAATTATATGTATTGACTGAAACGTTAAATTTTAAAGGCATAAATGATTAAAAAAAACTAATTAAACATAATTAAATAATGATGCAATAGTGTGATTAATCAATTAAAAATAGAAGTAAATAATTAAATGAAATTAATCATTTAAATGACTGTATTCATTAGAATGTTTAATGTTAATATCGTTAATTATCAACTGCTTTTGGAAAAAAATTTACCGTTTTAACATAGCGTAAATATTTATCAAAAAGATTCGTATGCATGATTAAGATTAAATTGTTTTCTATTCAGTATTCTTCCATTTCATTAGTTTTTTTTAAAATTATTTAAAAACAAATTTAACAATTATTTGAAACTATAGTTAAGTATAGTTAAGAATAATTAATTAACTTCTGTTGATGATTTTTAGTCTGTGTGTTAGATTTTCTAAACTGCATTTTTTATGTGCTGCATTTGAAATTTGCAGCAATGTTTAATATTACAGTAGACCGCGTCGTATATATTTCTAGTTTACCTAAAACACCTAGAACATTACAATATACATTACCATGATGGAGCTTAATGATTAGAACTCAAAGCTGTTGAAGTATGAGAGATCTATTAGGTTTGTGATTTAGCAAACACAGTTTGGCCTTTTATATTTCTCAAAAGAAGCATTTTTAAAAAAGGTTTAGTCCAACGTGCTTAGTGCTTATTGGTTCAATGATTTCTTATCTCGAACAATAAGTTCGCTACAAGACACATGCCAAAAGTAATTAAACTAAGTAAATAAAGAATCTCGATTCTTAAAAAAGTGTGTATTCACAACGTAGCGTTACTACAAATATGTCAGTTGAGAAACTATTTGACCGTAAAAATAATTCTTTTTTTTAGAGATTTTTCTCATTCTGACATCTTTAAAAAAATATTTAGCGCGACATTTTTTTTTTGTTTGTGTTATATTCCCTATTCTGGTGTATTATATAATTTTTGAAGTGTGTTATAAATATATTTTACATAAATATTTTGCTCTTTTTTTTTCGCGTTCTGTTTTTTTCTAATGCATGCATATTTTAACTTATCGCTTTGGAATTATAGTTTTTTCGGTAATGCATATTTCAACATCAAAATTAAATGAAATTTTGAAAATATTGCCTTTAATGAGGCAAATTTTTTTATTATAATGCAGAGAATTGTAACATTTGAAATGGCTTATTACCTTTAACTATTTTTAATATCATGGAATGATTTTTACATAAATAATTATATTCGATACTTTTTATATTTTACTTGTGAGTTTTAAAAATTAATGCAATTTGAGAAGCATGTGCCAATATTAAAATAATTATTAGTACTATATATATTATTACACATATTTCTTAGATTTCCCTTTTTAAAAACAGAATATCTTTTTTCTTTTTAATTGAAATTCGATAGTATTCGTGTGTGGGAGTTGGTTTTAAGAATTAATTTTTTAAGGTATCCGAATACGTTCAAAGGTAAAACAGTGTAAAGAATTTTTTAGGGATCAGTGTTAATGATAGTTAAATATTGATACTTAAGTATTAGTTACAGTGCTAAACCAACAAAAGAACAAAACTTAATTAGGAAAACTAAGCCACCAATGTTTAAATAAACGCAATAATTTTAATTTTATTTAAAAAAAATCAATAAACCTAATTTAAATTTTACAAAAATTACAGTTAAATGCTAAATTTTAGCATTTTTTTTAAAAATTCTTTAAAATAGACAGAAAAATAATAAACTTATATCAATGAAAGTATAAGTAAAATAAACTATATATATTTATCCAGGGAGTGTACTAAAATTTTAATGTTTTATTAAAATATAAAAATTTTAGAACTTATCAAATAAATATAAGAAATGTGACATATTTATGAAGCTATTACTAAAATAGTTTAGCTCAAAAAATATTCACACGTTAAGAATTATTTTAGTACATTCCCTAGAAAATTAAACAATATCGGGTTTGAAAAGTTTCATAGAAATACATTTAAAACATTTTGAGTAATCAGATTCGCTGTAATAGATTTTGAACAATTTAAATGCCAGTTTCTAGTAGATTGAAGACCTACTTTTTTTTTTAATTTTATTGTGACTCACGTCTATATGCAACGTAGAAGCAAAGTAATATGTGTTTTGCAATGTCAGAAAATTGCTCAATTTCAAAAAAAAATATATAAAAAAACAAAAATAAGTGTTTGGATCAAAATTGGTCCTTTCAAAGTGTTCGGATACCTTAAGACATGTGTGGGCAGACTTTTCCAGGGTAAGGGGCTACTGCTAATTTTTTCAAAGTGTTGCGGTCCACCCAGCACCAGTGGCTCATATAAAGGGCGGGAGGGAGGGTCCACGGTTCCAAACCCTTTCCATAGCCCATGATTTTTTTTTCGATCGATTATAATCCCATGTATATAGTACTTATTGTTTAGTTCAGTATTTGTTATTAATAATTTTTTTAAAGTAATATTAACTATTTTTCAATAATTTGTTTCTTACTGTTCTTTGTTCCTGACAATTTACAAAATGAAAAAAAAAATATGTTTGGTAGCGTATTGAGGTAAGATATGAGAATGGTTAGATCGCGCCGTGCCTTCTTTAATATATTCACTAGGGCGTCCACTGCCCAGGGTCGTTGGTGTGGTGAGGTAAGGAAAAGTCAATAATATTTGTTATAACTTAATAATAAATACGGAATATGTACTTACCTACGTAAATAAAATAAAAAACTCACTTTTTTGAAACCGCGTTTAAAGCAAAACGTAAAATGCAAACATAATAATAATAATATCTAATGATGCATTTATTATCAATCAATTTAAATACATTAAAAAATAAAACATTTTCATCTAAATTTAGTTTTTGTAATAATAGTCAGTAGAAGACTTAGTCTGGGTACTGCCAGCCAAAACTTGAAAAAATTTCCCTATACAATTACTAAAGGCTAATCTTCAAGAGGTCACTCCAAATTGTCTTGGCGGTCCACCGGTCGATCGCGATCGACGTAATGTTCACCCAGGCCTCAAGAAATAATTATTTATTTTCTTTTCATTAATGTCATTAAAACCGATAATCGACACAAAAAAATTCAATGTAAAAAACGTGACAATTTAAGATCATTTGAATACTTTAAAGTGAAGCACGTGACGATATTGGTTATTATTTTGAAAATACAAATATTTTTTAATATAAATATAAATAAAAAGACAAAAAGACAGGCTTTAAAGTAATTTTTCTTAGAATGTGTTAATAATTTTAACGTTTATGAATACATTTTAATAAAGTTTTGAAAATATTTGTTTGTGTGTGTGAATATTATTCTCTAAAATCCCACTTAAAATTTAAGTTTGCTTTTATAAATGTTTTTATAAAGCATCACACTGATCCTATTTTTTTTAATTATTATTAACTATTAATCTATAGATTAGGAACAGAATTATACGTTCAAAGTGCCTCCCTACTTTGGTTGCAAAAATTTGCAGCTTTTTTGCTCTCATACATTTATTAGGCTTCAAATAATTCTTATAGACTTGAAATAGTTTATTTTACAATGCTCTTACTGCCAAAAACTGTATTTTGATTTTATTTATTTAATTATTTTTTTGAAGTAACAAAAACATGTATCCTGAAAAGAATAATGATTTATTATTCGAGATGAATATTTCAGGATGCATAATATCTAAAATCATGCCATTTTTGCTCTTTTTTGCTTTTTGAGATTCCCGTCTACTTTTCAAATTAAGGATTTTTTGTATACCATTAACCTTAAATAACTTTTAAAATCTTGAGATAAAAAAATGGGTAGTTTTCCGTTTTACTGGGCTCAAACCTCGCCAAGCAGATTTTATCGATGGCAACACACAATGCACGCATGCAAAATGTTAAGGCTATATGGTACCCTAAAAATTATCAAACTATTGAAATTTTTATTAGCTTATTTGATACCTCAAATCTTTGTTAAAAATCCTGCAAAATTTCAAAACTTTACCTGTATTTTTATCAAGTTATGGAGCAATATTTGATGCTGTACAGCAACTATTACCCCCACATTTCAGATTATCTGCTAGAAAAGAGCCTGATATAAAATGAATTAATTATTTTTCTACCACGCGTCAATGAGACTGACATTATATATGCAGTAATGAATCCTTTCAAGAAAGAATTGTGCAATTCATGCAAAAATTCTAGTTTGTGTATTGAAGAGAAAAGGGATTTGGTCAAGATTTAAAAGTTGTGCGTGCTTTTTATGATATTATTATGAATGAAATTAAAACTTCAAAAACGTATTCTACCAAAGCACAAATACTAAAACTTATTTTGATAACTCAGATAATTAAAAATCTAATTCTCAAGAATCAAAAAACTCTCTAATTTTTCTGTATTTGTTTTTGGTAATATATATATATATATATATATATATATATATATATATATATCCCATATGTGTGAAATTCAACACTTTTATTATTAAAATATTTTAAGATATCTATTTAAGCAAATGCACATATGCAGTTCTTAGATTTTGATATATTTTACCTATGAATTGTTATTTGATTTTGCTTTCATTCGTGTACAATATTTAAAATGCGAAGGCTTTTAAATCATGGAAATAAAAAATAAAGGCATAAACATATTTTGTACATGTTGTGCATTAGCTTTGAGCATGGAATTAGCTCTGAAGTGTGTGTATTTATTTTTTTTATAACTATTAAGATAAAGTTTTATGAAATATTGGTGTTTCATTAGTTTTCTTCTATATATTCATTATGGCAGTATACTGTTTAATTGTTCTACATTTATGCAATTTTTTATGGTAAGCAGTTTTAAATAAGCTAATAAATATTTCATAAAAGTTTCAGACTATTCGATGAATATTATACCAAGCAATTCATGGAATGAAAACTTCAAACTCATTTTTCTCCATGTTGATTTTGTACATGTACTATTAAAAACCCTAAGGCATTTTTGATAATTGAAGTATGGGTTTGAAATTTTTATACATGTTCTGAAATGTATGTTTTGTAAAACTGCGCATGAAATTAGCTCTAACATGTTTAGTACTTAAAATTTCAAAATGAAAATTCGTGTTTTTTTTTAGAATTTTTGGAAGTTTTAACTATAAAAAAATTAATAAAAAATTTAAGAGCAGCAGCAGAAAAAAAACCCATGCACAGTTTTATGTCGTATAGTATAAGGTACTTGGAAAAAAATTGAAAGAAAAGAAACATATCATAAAAGCCTCAGGAATTTTAAAAATGTTAAAAGAGTTTAAAAATTCAATTTTACAAAAATTTTACTAAAAATTAAAAACATTTTGTATTGAATTATTATTATATATTAA
>BMAO01017069.1:0-30379 GCA_019973975.1 Trichonephila clavata | reverse complement strand
CAGTCTCAGCGGCACTAACCACTGTATTGGATAGGCGGCTATTTTAATTCTATTGATATAGTAAACGGTACTTAAACATTTTTAAAATAATGTTTGATAGGAAATTTGAAAAATAAGTAAATAGGAAGGAAATCCTCTATACTGCGTATTCATTTCAAAATATAATTGCATTTCCTCTATGCTATATCATTTAAAACACAAATGGTTTTGTGCTTGACTTATAATTTAACTTATTTTCATTAGATTTGAGTTAATATGACTAAATTTAAACATTTTATATTCTGATTCATGCTTTAAACTCTCGGTTCAATAACTTCTATAAAGTTTTACCAGAATTATGCATAATCATTTATACATAACCTCTTATTTAATACAATGCTCTCAACTTAAAGTTGCATTACTGAATTTCAGTTTGGTGAATGCATACTTTTGCTTACACTTAGTTATAGCTCTCTTCTCTCTATCTCTTGAATATTTTAGATCAGAATATCTCATGACGTAGATAGTATTAAGCTCGCATCAGCTGTTGAACAACTCTTTCCAACTTTGTAATCAGAGAGCCCGTGAATTTATTCTCCATCAATTTCCTCTGATGTGAAATCATGAATAAAATTGTGAATCGTTCATTAATGTTGAAATTAATATTTCAGTTGCTTAGATCAAAAACATAGTGCTGTCTTTCTGGAATGCTGTCTTCTTATATAAGTATCAATTTCTATTCCGCGTAAAATCTTCTGGTAGAATTCTGGTATTTATATTGATAATTTTTAGTATTCACTAGGATATTTTCAAATATCTAAAACAGATTTAAGTGTCCGAGCATATAGATCATTAGTCTTTTTATACATATAATTTCTGTTTCACGATTCATCCATTCTTTCGTGATCACCATTTAATCTCGTGTTTTATTTACATACTGTTTTGCTGAATTTTTTCTTAATGCTTGTAATTAGACATACATGCGGTAATTGTGTCGGTTTTTTAGATAAGCGTTTCTCAAACTGAGGGGCGTAGTAAACTTGTGTGGGGGGGCATATAGAAAAGTCAAAAATAAAAGATTATTTAAAAAAAATATATTAATTTACTTAAAGAAAGCAAAACAAAATACATTCTGACATAATAAGAAATAAAATTACACATTTACACTTATGTAATATACAAAAAATGTATTAGTACTCTTCAATGTATTTGATAACTAAATTATCAGTACTAAATTCAAAACAAGTTTAAAAATTACTAGTGACTCCCATATGCTTGTCATATATAAAATTAAATATTTATCTTGATAATTTGTCTGGTTTATAATAAAAATCATATTGTAGCTTTAGCGTCAAAGTGAGTTATCAATGCCAATCAATACATTGTTATTGTGTGGAGGGGAAGGATTTCCACAAAAGGATGCACACAGCCATGTTTCACTGTTCTAATTCAGTTACTCGTTTTTTTTCTATATCACAATCTTATACCGCCTTTTAAAACTCAAAACCATCGTCTTCGAATAGCACGCGAAACCAGTAAAATATGGTTTATATTCACGGATTTGGTTGAAAGTCTGAGTTTTATTTCTTTGGACTCACAAAAAAACCCTTTTTTTCACAGAATGGATATGTATGCTTGCTGACCTCTGCAGTTTTTGAAGAATTTCAGGTGAAACTGGCGAAAAACTGTTGATTTAATTCTGTAAAAAAATGTTCAGTGTATAAACGGGAATTCTTTAGAACTTTTCTGGCAATAATGTCACCATTAGGTGAGTTAGCTTTAATGGAAGGCTTGTTCTGCCGTTCAGAGTCAGTTTTACTTTTAATCCGTTTGGCCAAGCTCAAGAAGAAATAAACTTTCCGAAAGTAAACGTAAAATCCCAATGCAATTTATTCCCACTAGGCCTAATATTAATTTTAAAAAAAATCATATAAAACAATTCCTACAAATTAATTGGAACACATTTGCATTTTTTGTGACGGATATTAGCCGCATGCGTGTCGGAAAAAAAAGTATTCTTTGAAATTTAACGCACTTACTTATAAAACTGGGTAATCTGTCCAAAAAATTTTATAAATATAACGAATTTAAAGAATTTTTGCTTACAAATACTTTTAATGTCCAATATTTCAGAAAAAAAATCGAACACAGACCATTGCTTACATAATCAAACTCTAATCCAAAAGCAAGACAAAAATGCAATTAAACATATTTCGCTCTGTGAAGCATATTCAAAAATAAAACTATAACTTTAACTTCTATTTAGCGTCGTTTAAAAACGTAACTAAGATATTCCGATTTAAAATCACATCTGAGTGATATCGGGCTAGATCCAATTCACTGATCACACATATGATACCGCTGGTTATGAATGTACATTCAGGGGATCAAGCTGATAAATAGATTAAACCACTTTATCATATTTATAAATAGTCGAATACGTAAATTAATCCGGCACTTCTCACGCAGGGTGAGTCATACCCTCCATTTAAGTTTTCTCATAGTTCCTTCTAAACCTTTTTTTGGAAAATGGATAGCTTCTCGAGTTACTGAATTAAAGGTCATATCCTTTGAGGGGCCTCAGCTTGTAGGCGAATTATAAGTATAAATTTTTGGATATTGCCTCTTTGGGTATGTCATACCCTGCGCATGAATCACCGTTACAGTTCTGAATGCATGAGCACGTTTTAAATCTTCCTTATGCTACGGCATTTTTATTGTAGTTATGATGAAGAAATGTGATATTTAAAGTAATTTAATAGATACAGTATTTAAAAGATATAGCGCAACAGTATTTTCGAATGAAGAAATTCTCATCGTAGTTATGATGGGGAAAATCGAATGAGGAAGATTCTAACAGCAAGTAGGATTCCTCCACTGAAATCGATCCTGATTTAGAAAAAAAAGACACCGTTGAAAAGTTTTATATGTTGAGACACAAAATTATTTGAGAAGAACGTAATTTTAAAACAGATAATTGGTACACATCTTATGCATTTTCAGATGAACTTATAAAAAAAACTATTGCTGGAACAAATAAAAAAATAAAAAAAAATTCCAAAATTTTTAAATTTAATGATAGAGAAGTTTACTCCTTTATGTTTAGTTTGAAAAAGATAAAGATTAAAAAAAATTAAGATCCAGTGAAAACATCGCACACACTCACGATGAGATTAAAGTAGTATATAAACAATGCACTGAATGCCCTTATAAAAGGAATAGAAAAACTAAATTTACGTGTGAAAAATGTAATAAACATGTTGCATTTCTTCCTTTTCTTCCTTTTTAACCTTTGTATACAAATTTTAGGTAAAACACAATGTAAACACCTTGGATATGGCACACCTTGCGCAAGAACTTTAGGTCGTTTTCTTCGCGCAAGTGATGCCGGTTAAAGTTAGTAACGCTTTGAAGCGATTTATCTCCATTATAAGAAAAAAAATCCACGGTTTCCTCAGAATTACAAAAAAGCTTATAAAATATATACAAAACACTCTTAAGAAATAAAGGATATATTTCGAATAGTAGATTTTCAATAAAATAAAATTTATTTTAATTATATTTTTATTTATGTTAAATTTGTTTTGGTCTCAGTGATTAAAATTTAAGACTTGACGAGTTATCGGAGTTATTACAAAGCAGAACATTAAACAAGTTTTGAATGACACTGCAAAAGCGCTTTAATTAATCTTTCAAAGAAATTTCGGATAAGGAAGAAGAACAACAACAACAAATTATATACTTCGTAGTTTTCAAAGAAAATAACAAAGAGTAGCCACTAAATTTTTTTAAAAAATGCCATTCTATAAAGCTAATTTTTTATTATGACTTTAATTACTGTGATGATTACTTGTCTATACATAATATTAAAATAACATCAATTTAAACCATATTTATAAATATAACTGGCAAAAAACGCAGTTTATAAACCTAAACGTCTATTTATACGTTTCACATTATTTTGTATTTTTACTTATTTATTTATTTTTTGTACAAACGTAATGAACGGAAAACATTTTAATTTAAACGTATCTTATGTGCAGCTATGTTACTTCCGATTGTTACGCACTTAATCATTTCTTTTCAAGAAAATCCGACATTATTGAACAAAATAAAACATAAAATCGAAGATTTCCAATACATGGAAAAGACAAGATATTTCTTTCCAACCCGGTTGTTAAATTTCAAATAAATAATACTTCCTTTTTCTTTCTTTTATCGGTGAAAACGGAGCCCTTTTATCAAGAAATGGTAATATGTACAGCTTGGAGCACAAAAAACAATCCCAAATGCAACAAAAAGTTCAAATATCTCAGACTTTGAGAAAAAAAAGTTTAAGATGTAAATTCGTCAATTGGATAAGCGGATTTATTGCTTGTCGGATACGTCTTCTAACACTTCACGCAATTTTAAATTGGGCCGTATAGAATTCCTTTTCATCAGCCATATATTCTGAATATATTTTTGAATTGCTTTTTGGTATTTTTTTGGGGGGGGGGGAGGGAGGCGAGAGTAAAACGAAAGTATATTTGTTATTTTTCTTGATGTATTAAAAACAAGGATTTTCATTTTGAATTTGAGACGTTTGAAAACAAATATTCGATTCTTTGAGTTTGCTTTTGAATAGCAGATGATTGTAAAAGGTTTTTTAAGACTAGGAAATATGGATTTACAAGTGAAAGGCTTTCCTAATTAGTGAAGAATGTATATCCAGTTGCAAATTTATGAATTCAATTGTACCATCAAATGCATTTCGTATGCAGGAGCGGTGTAAAAGAGGCAACAGATATATCTTCTCTCTGTTTTTGTTGCTTAAAGTATGTTTATGTTGAATTAATTTTTATATGAGACGTCAGGCCTTCTACTAGAAGAGTTCCTTACAAGTTTGAAGAAGATTGAAGTTATTGGAAACCACCTTCTTTTGTGGCTGTTTCTAAGGATCCGAATGTTTTTTCAATCATTATGCTGAATCATTGCCTTACCTGTTCTAAGTAAAAAATGCCCCTGAACCGAATGCTATTCGCAAGAAAGTTCTGTTCAACAACTGTGAAGATTTTCAAGTAATTTTGGAAATCCTTACTAAAAAGAAACTTAGCTCACACACACACACACAATTACAAATGAAAGGCGTCGATAGGGGAAAATTCCTGGAGAGGAGTTTACGAGGGAACAATTAAACGATGATAAAGGATAATAATTTTCAAGGGCTAAAATTGGAAAATAAAAGAGTTAATCATACCTAAAATGAATATGAACGGAGTTAAAACTATTTCAGGGGAACTGAGAAAATCGGTCCGTAAGGTAGTGAATTCCAATGCAGGATTTCCTTTTTATTTATTTGATTATCAATAGTGTTGATTTTCATCATTTATATTATGATTATGACGTTCCAGTTGTCTTGTTTTCAAATGAAAATATCAGTAAGCAACTGTTTTTCTAATGCTAAACGTATTAAATTTAGCATTGCGTTTTACCCTTTGATTTTAACATCCATTTAAGTTTAGTTTAGTGTTATTATTGCAATGTATTTCAGCCAAAGTGTATTGTAATTCTAAGTAAGACACATTTTACAATACCATGAAGTAGCCCTTTTAGAATTTTTACAATCGTTTTGTACATAGTTCGTACATATTTATGTATAAAGATTGTGTGTAATGGCTTTCTAAGTATAGTGTTAGTTTTCTGTCCTCGTAACAAATGATGATATTATGTAGCGTGTGCGAATGTGTGTGTCTGTACCTGTGTTTAAAATTCATATATTCTTCACAAATACTTAAACATGTAATTACTGTATCATAATCATGTGTAAATGTGAGATGATTAATAATGAGATTTTTATTAATATGCCTAACCAACCATTGAAAAGCTAAATAAAAAGTTAAAATAATGTTAATGTATTATGCCTCTTTTTGGAAGAAATGAAACAATTTACTTTAAGCTTTAGTATTAAATATCTTCACGCTATCTCCCACCCCACCCCCAAAAAGGATTTCAGCATCCATTCGTTCTTCTTCATTTCTTCGTCTGCTTTTAATTAACTCAGAAACATTCAAAATCGCCATGATTATTTTATGACTTAAGAAATAAGCTCTGTTGATATCTGTCCTTCAGATTATGAAATCACTGGGAGTTGGGAAAAAAGTGCACTCATTTAGTTAGCGGAAATTAAGTGTAAAGTCTGTAAATCAAAAAAAAAAGTAGCCTCAGATGAATTGGGAAAAATTACTTAAAGTTGAGAAACAGTTGTGTAATAAGGTGTATTTGAAAGACTTAAAAGGTTGTTTTTTGTGGCCTGTTTTAATCAAAACTAATTATCTTCCTTTTTGGATAATATTGCAAGTATTACGTTGACCGTGTATATATTGGTGTTAGCTATATCTCTAAAGACTAGAATTATGTATGTAATATAAAATCTTTAAAAGCTGAAATAATTTTAATATTTTTGAATATTTATTATTCATTTTTTTCTCTGAAAATGTAGCACATAAGGATTCAACAATAGCCATGTATATTTTTCCTTGATTAAGTAGAAAATAGATTCCTAAGGAACAGATGTTAACTTATAAGGACAAATAACTTACATATTTATAAATTGAGTGATGAATTTAATTAAAAAAGCAATATTATGAAAATCTACATCACATCTTGTGTATTCGTTACACTTTTACGTATTTTTGGATTAATGCGTTTCATATTAGCATTCCAGCATATCTGAATGAGATTTTTAACGACAAACTCAAAATTTACAGCCTCATTCAAATTGGAAGTATTTAGAGCCACTTGATAAATTTAGCTTACTGTACTCTTATATAGTACTATTATATAGTACTCTTTATTTCTCCTGTTGATCGTTTTACTTACACCACTGAATATTATATCTATTGTTATAAATATGTTTCTTTAATAAATAAATACTTTTGATAGAGGAATTAAAAATACTACATTATTACTTTAAAAAACCTTTATTTTGTGTGATTTTATAAAAATTCAAAATTTTCAGGATTTGAATTTTATTCTGGAGTTTTTCTATTTACAAGATTTAATTTTCTGGCATACAAGATACAAACGTTTGAAAAGAAGAAGCATTTTTCTCAGCTTTTCAAAATTAATTGGTTAATTGATATAGTTTATACGTGCTTTACAAAAATAAATTAACATTTGTTTTTAAATTTAAAAAATCACTTGAAATGCATGGGAAAGAAACGGTTTGTTACGAAAAAAAATGGTTTGATATTCTAAGAAAAAAATTACTCTTACCAATTGGAACATAAATTTTTTCATAGGTTTAAACTTTGTTTCATTTGTTATTTCATTGCTAAGAACATACTATTTAAATAAAGCTTTATGTAACTTCGATGAAAAGACAAACATTTTTCATGTACCATTACTCTTGCTGTACTCAAGGCTTTTTAAAGACAACTTGTGTCAATGCCAATAAATATACGCAATAAAAGTCGCCCATCCGGTACAGTGGTTAGCGAAGCTGTCTGCTGTGCCGTAGTCCTGTGTTCGAATCTCGGGGAAGATATGAATGTTTGTAATTGTATAGTGCCTTTGCGGCATGGGTACTTTAAATAGCCGTCGAGCCGCAAGTCCTCTCATGAGGTTGGTGGAAGGGGAAGAGAGATGGGAGGCCCATGACTCTCACCAGGGTATTCTCCCTCAACATTGGGGTGGAACCGAGCTAATACGTGAACATCACCTGAATGGTGCACATGACTACGGCCAACGACAGGCGTACATCTAGCTCCTTGCCATGATGAATTTTGAGGACCTGAATCTGATGCAGTCGAGATCACGTGGCCTACGAAACAACAACAATGCAACCAAAAAGATTGCATCAAATTATAAATGCAATAATAATGCAGAGAATAATATAACTAAAGTATATAAAAACAAATGCATAAATATAATTTTAAAAATATAAAGTACAATATATATGAAACAAAAATGAGAAAATCAAAGCAAAATTTAAAAAAAAAAAAGAAATAATATTAAATAGGTGTAAGAAAATTTTTAAAAAAATATTAAATAAAAAGAAAAAAAATGACAAAACAAATAGTATAATTCATATTTAAAGCACAGAACAACATATACCAATAAAATAATTAAAATTAAAAAAAAAGAAACTAAACACAGAGGCACAACAGCCCATGAGGACTAAGGTCTACTGTACCCAACTCAGTTTTCGTGACCTTAAGCACTAAATTGCCTGCGTGCAGATGTTGTGGTCAGTCTGACACGAAACTCCAGTGCTTAGTTCCCAAAAAAGCTCCGTACTCCTTTATCGACGCACTGAAGGGATGAAAAGCTGAGTCGATCTTGCCATCTTGAGATTTGTACCATGGACCAGCGGTGCGGAAGTGCAATACACTACCACTCAGCCGCGGGCTTCAATAAAATAAATACTAGTTTAAAAGTGTAGAGTAATAAAAAAAAACAGTATCAAATAATAAATAAAAATAAGCAATAACATTAATGCTAAATAAGGTACAAAAGCATAAGTTAATCAAAAAGTGTAAGGAATACAATTTCAAGACGCTAAGAGAAAGCAAAAATTAATTAAACAAAACAAAATATTAATGAAATACATTTATAAAATGAAATTTAATAGATAATTAAATCAAAATGAATAGTTGTTTCTTTAAGAAGTAGTAATATAATAGTGTAAAAATTCTTCAATATGATTTTTATTTTGGAATATGTGTTAATTTCGATAAGTTAAATTATTTAAAATAAGTTAATTAATTATTACACAGAATCAGTTTTGTTACTCCTATGTTTTTTAATTGAATAGATATAATTTTTTCATGAAGTAAATTTAATTTATAAATATATCTCCCTCATAAAAAAAAAATACAGCCCCTAAATTAAAGTGCAACATTTTTCTGACAAAGTTTGCAAATCAATCATCTCACTTGCTTCTTTAAGAACTATTTACTTTATTATGGCAGCACTTCTTGAGAAAATTTTGAATTTACTGCTTCTTTATAATGAATTTAGATTAGTTTTGAAAACTTCGTCTTGTAATGAAATTTAAATTATATTATCAGGAAAATAGTTTTCATTTCCTACCATCAATCAAAATATTGATTAAAACTTATGTTTATTGAATTACATCTTTTAAATTTTACTTACCGAAACAATAAGGAACAAACTATGCTGCGTTTTAAACAATGATTGTGCAATAAAATGAATCTTTTGTTATAGACTTTTTTCAAAATAAGATGTTTTGTAAAATATTTCAGAAATGAAAGTATTTGCTTACAGAAACAGGAATTTGAAATTATAAGTAGCAAAATAAAAGGTACTGATTTATTTTTTGTTTTGTTTTACCTACATTATTAAAGCATTAAAAAGTGTAACAACTACCATTTAATTCTGCTCTAATAATAATTAGAGCAGAATTTTTTTTTAAGACACAGGTGCAAATTATTCCCTTTTTATTTTTGATTTAAAATATTTCATTCAAATATTATAGAATATGGCTTGTTGCAGAAATAAAAAAAATCATTGAGTTCTATATCAAGAAAGCGTTTGTTCCTTAAGGTATCCGACTGTTTGCGACAACTTTTTTTTTAAAAAAAAGGAGATATGGGGATTTTTTTTTGCTATTTTGAGATTTGTTTGGTGCATTTTAAGAAAAATGTGCTAAAATTAAGAAGAGAAAAATAAATTATTATTACTAAAATGGGAAAAAAATAGGTAAAAATTGACAAAAATAGCATAAACGCGGCTCATTCTGCACCAAAGGCTTATGAACAAATTTTCAATTTTTTCAATCTAATGTGTTGCTATACTATTCAATTTTGAAATGACCTTCAGGATAAGAGATATTTTCTCGTTTTCAAAAACTAGAGCACTTTATCTCAGTTATTATATGAAATTCAAGAAAGAAAACAGTGAATATATTCACATAAGGGACTGTGAATTTTGTAATAAAACAGTGATTGATAAATATAAAACTTAAAACAATCCTACTATTATACAGAACTTACAGAAACAATTTCAGTTAATTATGCGCAAAACTGTTTTAGCAATCGCTGACATCGTTGATTATTTTCAAAAAATCACATTTCGAGTAAAACGCGTTTTAAAGTATGACATCTTGCTTAAAGTAATGGCATCTGCTTTTACTAAAACACTTGTAGTTTTTGTTGTAATGAACGCTTGTTTTGTTATAATGATACACTTGGTATTTTTATAAAGCTAATAGATGGCCAATAAAGTAAAGTCATAAAAAATTGTTAATTTGTGACAAAATTCAAAATTTTAGGGTGAATGGAAACCTTAATTGGGGGGAAGAATGTGCTTTGGAGTTTAACAGTCCTTGAGCACGAAAGACACATTTCTGAAATATTTTATATTGAAATATTAAAGCAGCTATTCTAACTGATTGATTCCAGAATGTGATAAGAATGGGAAAAGTTCATTGCGTTCTAGGAATTTAACCAATGGAAGCCTATCAAATTGACGAACTTCAGAATTTTCAGTGGTTGTTTCGTGAATCGCATCAAGTTATGGAAAGCCTGTGGAAATATAAGCTTTTAAAAAATTTTGCCGTGTTATTGCCTTTTAGGAACTTTATAATTTTGTAATTGACATTAGTTTATTAATAAAATAAATGGGAAGATATTTATTAATACAGTGGTCGTTTTAATACTACAATTTTATAGCATAGTTTCAAGAATTTAAACCTGTTACGTTTCCTCAATAAACAGTATCATTTTTGAAACTCAAGTTTTTGTGCAACAAAATTATGTTAAAAGATGAAGAGAATTTACAGGAAAGTCACTTTAAACAAATATATTTATCAATATTCAAATGAAAATAATTATGTATCAAATTTTTAAAGTTTTTAGGTTCGCTGACAATTTATTTGCACTCATACTCTTTTATTTTGTGTATGCCTGCTGCTCTTTTCCACCATATAAAAAAATAAACAAAAAATTTACACACCGAAGCAAATTTCAGCGATTAGCCAAACCTAAGCTTAAACAGGGCCAAATCAAGAAATGGGACTTTAGTCATAATGATTTTGATGCGATTTAACCATATGGAATGACAAATCGTAGTGAAATCAAGTCTCAAAAACACGAATCGAGCAAGGTTTATTGGATATCAGAATAAGATGTAGAACTGAACATAAAGACTGTTGTAATCGAAACTTCGCTTAACTAAATTTTCACATAAATTCTAAATTATAAAAAATTAGGACAATTTTAGGTGCATTGTTGCTAAAGGAAAAATAATTATGTTATCATAAGGATATATAAGCTAAGTAATATATATATATATATATATATATATATATATATATATATATTTAGTGTTTATTATGTTTCAATTTTATTCAGTAATTAAAGCAACTTTGAAAGCATTTTATATAAATCATATTCATATTTGTAATACAGCACCATTTACACTCATAGTTCGAAACAATTCATTAATATATATCAATCACTTACATTATTCTAGCTAAGCTAAGGCTTTATTTATATGCAAATTTCATTGCATTATTTTCCTGCAACTATCTTGAGCTTTCAAATTTAACCTTTTTCAATCCACACTTACTTCTTACAAATGGAGGAACAGAAAAATCTTATGTTCCTGAAATACATTGTTTTAAAATAAAAGCAAAGTTTTTTTATTCATTGTAAGGAAATTAAATCAAAATCGTAACTTTAATAGTTTTATCCCTGAGCTTTTATTCTATAATATCTGCATCTTGGAAATATTTCAATTATATCTGGATAGAAACTTAAATTATATTTTACAAATTTGCCTCTTTCAGTTCATATGGCGATATAAGTATTTAACAAGTAAAACGTAGCAATGTCAATGAGTTTATGCAAAACGTTTATTAAACGTATTCATAAGGCTATTATTGTAATATTTTTTATGTACTGCTTAAATTTCAGAATTCTGTTTGTTAATGTGTTAAGTAAAAAACGTAAATTTGTAAGTATTGAGTGATTGTGGATATAAATGCAACTAAGTGAATCATTGAGGATAAAATTTTATTAATTAAATGGAAAATTGCAGTGAAAAAGATTAAGCGAAATTATATGAATATTTTTACTTCAATGAATTAATGAGAACAAACATTTAGATTGATAAAATTGTCACAATTTCTACGCGGGTTTTCTATTAATCATCTTGGGGGAAATGTTCTTTAGCAGTGATTTTAGTTTTAAAACCGCTTTCTGTAGAGATGATTTGATTTTATGCAAATTTAACTACTATTTAAGTTCCTTTCATTGAGTATGTAAATTGATGGTTAAAAGTTGATCATTAAGCTGAAATCCTAGTGTTAGTAATTATAAATAGCGGATGGTGGGCACGCATCTTAAGTTTTTTTTCAACGCAGAATCTACCAGGCATTGGTTAAGTAACAAGTATTGGAGCTGACCATGCTATCGGGCTTCAAGAAGGATCATAACAAGGACTTTCCATCTAGATATGTGATTTAGGTATTCTAGATATCCTATTACGGCTTAGAATTTCATATGGCTCCTAGTGTTAAACTGCAAAATTACATATAAATATATATATTTAGGGCCTTGGGTAGCCTAATATTTAGAGCATTGAACGCCTGGGTTCAATGCCCTATGCCAATAAATACCCTCGGAGTACACACGGAGTACGTGCTCGTTAAATCAGTGGGTCCGAATGGTGTCGCCATCTATCGTGAGCAAAATCGTACTGTCAGCTTCATGGGCTCAAATCTTAGGCTAACGACAGGCTTATCTCTAGCCCGCTGCCATGATGAATTTCGTGGGCCTCAATCTGACTACGTCAGACAGGTCGCATAAGCAACAACAACAACAACATATTTTTTTAAGTGCTAAAGAATGAAAAAGTACATTTATTTTTATGGTCATGTCTGCTTCTTCCTCGAAACCTCTCACGTCAGCGACTTTCAGGACGTGGCAAAATCTTCATGAATAAAATGTAATAAAATCAATTTTAACCAATAAACTTTAATGTTGAAAAAAAGGACTAACGCACACCGTTAGATGGAACACCACGTACATCATACCTCGCGTTACAAATAAAAGAATGAGTGTCAAATTATATTTTAATATGCCAACTGCTGTTTGATTATATATTTTAATGCATTCCCAATGCAAAAAAAAATTTAGTTTAATTAAAAATATGCCAAGGAAGACAAACATCATATTTAAAAATACATTTCATTTACATTTAGCTCACATCATTGATTAATTACTTATTAATATCGTTACAAAAAAGTTGTCATTAGCGTACCTTATATTTTTGAACCACTGCCAAGTGATGTGAACCCCTGAGGAGGCATATCCAACTCTTCATATTTTCGCACTGTCCACCTTGGAGACTTAGAACCTCTGCCTATATTACGTGCATTAGCTCCTTTGCATGGTGGATGGCAAGGATTTCGAGATTTGCACCTACTACTCGACAGAAACAACACCGGACATGAGTTAACGACATTATTCATTCGAAACAACGGTCACATGTTTAACTCACAGATCACATTACATAATACGTTTACTATCTTCCTTGTATAGTTTATACAGAGAAACTACTTACTTTATAGAAGCTAGAATTGGAATCCATTGCCAGAAACTATAATTTAATCCCCTATGATTTACCAGGTTTATACCAAATGAAACATTTGGATTTTTATTATAAATGTTTATGATTTAAACCATATATTTTTATATATAGTAATTTGCTTACATATCTACAAAATAATATTCCATCATTTTAAATCAGATTTAAGATGTTTTCTATGTAATTTTTTTTCAAAATTTAAACGTGCTAAGTTTTTTGATTTAGGCATTCTAAGACTATTTGAATAAAGTGTTTAAAACTAGTGTATACCTTATTATTTTCCAAAACAAAATGCATGTTTTGCATGTATGTAATTGAACGTGTTTCATACCGACTGAAGTAAATAATCTTACATAATCTGACCTTAATTTAGGTCATATAAGTATTTAAAACGACATTCATATTTCTAGACTTTAGAAATCTTGAGCTTCTCCAACTCAGGTGAGGTATGACTTATACTTGAAGCAATTTAATTACTCTTTTGTAGGTATAACATGATTAAAATAATAGTTCTGCAGCTCAAAATTCACTTTACATTTTATAACTATAGTTCTTTCGTATGTATAACATAATTATTACCCCTAAAAATGTACACTTTATAATTTTTCATTACAAATATCAAAAACATTATATTCAAAATATAAAGAGAACCATAAAAACTTATTTTTTGTCCTATAAACGAAGTTTGTTTTTGATAAGGTGCAACTCACATGGAGAAATAAATTGTAAAAATACGATTGGGTGAATTAATGTTACATTTTCTTACAAATCGTTTTGTATAAATCATGATATGAGTACATCATATTTGTCTAGATCAATATATTTCTCTTTACTTTACAACTATCATTTGTATCATAATTGATCAGTAAAGTGAAGTTTTGAAAGAGTAATATTTTTCCAGCTCAAAATTCACTTTGCATTTTATAATTATAATTGTTGCCCGAACCAAACCCTGTTGCATAAATGCCTGTAAAATAATGGAAGTATTGGATAAAGGTAAAGTTTTTTACTTTAATTCAGCACTTCTCATACTTTCAATATGCTACCAATTTTTAATCATATCTTTCATTGCGGCGCGAGCTTTCATATAATAACAACGCATTGAATGCAATAATAATGCACTTTGAGGCTAAAACTACCCTTAATTATATACCCTACAACTTCTCAAAATAAGTATTGAATTTAGTTTATGTTACTTTTAAGGAATAGATCGTTTAAGTATGTCACTAAAAATAATAATAAAAGTATTGCATAAACTTTCCTTTCTATTTTTTTAAATAAAAATTGCAATAAAAGTACAACGTGTATTTTTATTATGTCAAAATGTATTTTGTTTGATTCCTTTCATCAAATTAATATTTCTTTTAAAAAAATATTTTTATTTTCTACTTTTTAAAATGCTCGCGCCACTCATGTGGAGTTATCACAGCCCTCTAGGGAGTGCACCCGTAGTTTGAGAAACACTGTTTTAGTTAGTAAAGAAGTTAATGGGTTTTTTAGAACAGAGAGAGAGAGAGAGTAAGTAATATTCCTCGTAAGAAGCTGATTTGTGTGAAGAAGTGAAACATTTTAAGGAATTTATTGTGAGAAAGCGTAATTTATTTACGAAAAAATATGCAGGAATAGAAAAAGATAAAGTTGATAACGATAGGAAGAGTTAAAGTAGTACGGGTTCGGATAAACCTGAATGTAAAAATCGGTAAAAGAAATATCTATATTCAAAAATTTATGCTTTAGATTTAAGAATTAAAAAAAATTGTCTAACATTCTTTTTTAAAAATTGCAAATATTTCTTCGCTTCTTCATTTTCTTATTTTTTTTTTTTTTTAGATTTGCGAATAAACTATTTAAAGTCAAATTAATAGTGATTATATTTGCGTTCCCTTTTGTATTGCAGCTATCTCTAAAATTTGTCTAATCTGTCATTTGACTTATTAAGTGATTTAAAATCTTGAGAGGAGAGAGAAAAGTAGCAAATAAATATTTATCATATAATTTATTTATTTTATTTGCTTCCATTATTCGAAAAAAGTTTAAAAAACATACTTAAAAAGGCATTTTATACAGTCACTTAAACGTTATCCTAATCTCTTAATATCAAGCTTTTCAATAGTAGAAAGGATATTTCGAAACCATCTCGAAGATATATCAGCTTTATCTCTCTCCGGGATAATAGTATCATAAAACGTCGCTTGCAAAAGAACAGCAAAGGTAAGAAGCCCTTGTTCATAAATATAAATCGTTTTGGTTCTAAACACAATCTCTTTACCATACAATACCTTCAAAATGAAAAAAATACTGTACGAAACGCCTTTTAAAAATAATCTATTTCTAGGCTTTAGGTACTTTTCCTAGCGTGATAACAAGAAGTAAGTACGTTCGCAATACTTTGCGTGATGTTTAGAAAGCCCTGGAAAACACCTGGCAATAGATATACGAACAAAAGATTCATAATAGATATGTAATATTGTGGCTTTTTTATAAGCAGTATATGATACAATGGTTCCTAAATTTGGAAAAGGGAAAGCTATAAAAATCTTACTTAAAAAGCTTTTGAATATATTATTTTGTGTCTTATGAAATATTTTTTTCCTGTGGGCAAACATAAAATCTCGGTGTTGAACAGAAAGGTCATAAGAAATATTTATATGTAGTATGAAATATGTTTTTTAAGGGAATGGGGGAGTAGACATTTTTTAAAAGAGTTAGCAGCGCTGTAGTTTTTTTTTTTTTTATTTTAGCCCAAACAATGAATTAATGAGTAATATATCAATAACGAGTAAGCAAGTAATGTATGTTGTGTGTGTGAATACTGTGTTTAATATTATTTATACACATTTATGAAAACTTATGACTAGCAGTTACTTTTTTTTATTTCTTTCTTTAACATTAGTATTGATTCCGCTTATAAAGTATTAAAAATACTGAAGATTTATACATTTCATGACCATTTAAACGCAAGGAATAAATTTCTGATTTAAATTTAAGTAATATACCGTATTGCAAAGTCTGCTTCACATGAAATGGAAAGCACATTTAATATCGAACAGTTTAAGGAAAGCATGGTTTCAGGCATAAAATTGTATTATTAACGGGGGAATTTGCCAAGTATTTACCATTTTCTTTTGCGATTTATCAAATCTATATCCTTGGTAACGATTTTGAAATTTAGGCACTTTATATAATGGTACTTCAAGGCTTTAATTATCAGTTAACGGGGGAGGAGAAAATTTAGGAATGTCTGCAAGAAAATCCCTTGCATTGTACATAAACATTCTTCTGAAACTATCTAACACGAAGTTGAAAATCCTCTTCTAGGAAGAAGAAATGTGAAGTGAAAACAGTAAGCTCGGTGAAAGAGTTCGAGTAATTTAGTTGTTATGCGGGTTTGTTTTCTAGTAATTTGACTTAGGAAACAGTAAGAGCATCATTAAGATGATACTTATCTATAGAAATCGGGGGAAATTCTTTGTAATTAAAACGGCAATTTTTTAATTCAGGAAATAATTTTAAATAGGAAAGGAAATCTAAAGTTTTTTGAAATTAGAAGATCTCTTTCAGGCAATTTTTAAATATATGCTTGTCATATTTCATAAAGTATTCTTCTGACATGTTTAAGTTTTGAACACTAGTGATGGTTTTCCGTTCTTAAATTAGAAAGGAAAAACGTATAATACAGGATAGCCTAATAAAGCAATGGTATTCACGTAAACTTCTAGGATGGCATTGAATAATATTTTATCATTAACAACAACAAAAAAACTATTGATAGATTGTTATTATCAATTTTAGAACCTTAAAATAAAAATATAATTCGCAGTTTTTCAAAAGTTTTTCACTTATTTTCAAGTGTAAAAATATTACTAAATTCAATAATATTTACAGATGTGCCGGCTATACAGAGGTTATACCGCCTGGGAACAAATCTATCACTTCTAAGAGGTAATTTTTTTCTATACCAGCTAAGCAGATAGAAAATAGTGTAGGATCTGTACCAAACTTGAAGCAGTAATCTCATCCCCGGTAGCTAGTTCTGAATGGCCCGTATCAAACTCCTTCGCGTCGTTTTTTAAAAAATGAATCTTGTTAGTGCAGTGCTTCTAAAGCTTTCACTATTGGAGACCCAATTTTCAATCATAATTTTTATCGCACCCCCCTTATACAAAACAATGTATTGAATGCAATAATAATGCACTTTGACGCTAAAGCTACAATACGATCTTATTATAAACCATACAAATTAACAAAATACGCGTATTAAATTATGTACATTTTACTTTTAAATAATATATATTTTAAGCAAATTACTTTAAAGTAAAAGGATAATTATTATGTTATTTTTTTTCCGTTCGCTAATTTTGAAATTGGAGCAGATTGCAAAATGATATTTAATTAAGGAAATATTTCCTCTATCTCAATTTCTAATTGTAGATACGACATTAGAAAAACAGTCAATGGTCTATGTTGTTCTCTATCATATCCAACACATTTAGCATTCTCGCGAACGTCTGTGTGAGTTTGGCAACTAACTTATCGGACAACTCGCAAAACATGCAAAATTCTGTACCTCGTAGAATTCCAGTTAAATATGGTCGAGTCAATACTTCTATAGCTACCGAAACTATCTTTAATGTACATTTTATAATTTGCATTTTAGTTGTAATTCACAGTATTAAGTATTTACGGTAGTAGATTAACAAAAGCATGGATAAATTTTTAAGTAGTAGGCGAATATTCGACGATAATAAAGCATCAACAAGTGCACAGACGAACATTGTTCCGAAATTAAATCAATTAAGTGTGCTCAAAAATATTTAAATTTTCGATTTACCGCTACTAAAGTAAATGGAGAAGAAAAGCCTTGTAAGTTATTTGTTCAAAAATATATTGGTAGCAGACCGTATGTAAATAAACTTAACCTAATAAACTTAAAAAACCTTTGGTAACACTTCATGGTAGTACATTAACAAGCCTCGAGAATTCTTTGAATTAAAATTAAAACATATGAAAACAAAAAAAGCATTTTAAGGGAAAAAAAACGTTGCCCGTGAATGAAAAAGCTTTACTTGCATCTTACAAAGTATCATACAGAATAGCCAGATGTAAAAAGACTCACACTACTGGCGAAGAGAGCTTATTTGCCAGCAGTAATGGAGATCATGGAAACCATGTTTGGAGACAATTTTGTGGAGTCGCAGTCTATCTGCAACTGCAAATCTGTGGCAAAATCAACTCTAATTTTAAGCCTCAGAGAATTAGCATTTTTATTTAATGTTAAGTAATGAAAAAGAATGTAAAATTCCGATGAAGAATAATTGCGTTATTTTTTTAATATTAAAGCGAGAGACTTCAAAATGTTTTAACCGGGAGCAGACATGTACTCGATTCTTACGTTAATGGTCACGCGGGGTGACTCAGTACCTAATCCTTTTTTTTATAATTATTTTTATTGTACACGATAAAAATCACAATTCTAGAGAATAATTTAACTAAGAGAAAGTAAACTTACCTACTTTCAGGACTTTTCAACTATTATTTGATAACTTGATAAAAAAATCAATTAAACTGAACAAGAACCCTGAGATTGTTAAGAAACGTGACACTCTCAAAAAAGAGGGAGATATGTACAAAATATTTTAGTTTCAATGAATAATCCTTCAATCATCTTCTTTTCAAAATATACAAAACTCTAATGAAAAACAATCATAAAAAAAATAAAAAAGAACCCTAAGATTGTTAAGAAACGTTTGACACTCTCAAAAAAGAGGGAGATATGTGACAAATACATTTTAGTTTCAATGAATAATCCTTCAATCATCTGTGCTTTTCAAAATATCACAAAACTCTTTCACATGGAATAAAGCGCAACAGAAATATATTATTTTCAACTTCCCTAAATGACAGTGATGAATTTTTTATCAACCTAGAATTTTTCTCTGGGTCTGGGGTTTTTTTTTTCCTCTGAAAGAGTAGTAATTTTGATTTAAAAAGAAAACGTAATAAGAAAATCGCTCATCGTGAAATTACAGCAAATTAAAAAAAAAATGATTTTTTTTTTTGTTATAGGAAATAAGGTAGCTTGAAGTAGAGATGGCGTAATATTTCCAGATGATATATATATATATATGTATTATCTCAGTTTAAATATGTAATTTTTATTGTGTTGGAAAATATTTTGTTTTAATTCATTCAAGAAAAAAAATTTTTTGGAACTTTTATTTTCGATATGCCCTTGCCCCCCTTGTAGGGTTATCAGCCCCCCCCCCCTTCGGGGTCACGCCCCACAGTTTGAGAAACGCTGTGTTATTGGTACTGTAGTTATATATATATATATATATATACACACGTTGGAGCTCCTGTAGCTTGGGGACCCCTTATCATTGATACGGTGGTAACTACACACCTGAATCTCATAAAATGTATATTCTTTAGATTATGGATACCAAGGTAAAGTTGAATCTTCCCCAAAGCATGTTTTTATGACTTTGCAGTGAATACAGGCCAGTGACATTGAACGTAAATTTTCTAGCGTATCCGGCTCCTAATCATTTCTTTTAAAGGGATCAGGATTGACTTCTGTCTATCATGCCCCCTTACCAAAGGATGCTTAATCCTATATAGCAATTTAAGTGTGTTTGACATTTAAAAGATCTAATCTCGGAATTTTTCTATAAATTTTCATAAACATCAAATGTTTTTTTAAAAACATTTACAAATGTCGCAAATCAGAATAAACATACAGAGAGAACATATTACAATTCCCCCCCCCCGTGAAACAATTTTAATTATTATGTTTTAGTGTGAAATATGCTACGAAATTTCGTGACTTTGCATATAAAAAATTGTAAGAATTTCATTGTATAGGGAAGTTTGTACTCAAACCCCTAAGTGATTATTAAGATTTTAAAGTTTTTAAATACGAATTTTCGTTTTTTCTACTTCGAATTTTATATTTGACCGTCAATTATAAATTTACAGATGTGTATGATTGTGAATCAAACGATTTTACATAACATTAATCCTCAAGACATCAGAAATTTTACTAATGCGTTAAATATTTCGTGAAGAAAAGTATCACAACAAATTTTTTAAGCATTTTGATTTGTCAATTCAACATTTGTATTGCAATAACTACGTATACATGTCATGATCACGAGGATATCTCTCTCTCTCTCTCATAAATGTACTTTAAACATAAAAGCGATACAACCAATAATAAATAAAATACTTCCTGTTTTTATCTAAATAGGTTTTAAAATGAAAATATATATTCAGTTCATACGCTTCAAAAAACAATTTCATTTAAGTATTGAATTGAATAGTAAACTTTCTGTAAGAGCATTTCAAATACTAATACTTCGCATACTTTAATTTTAGGACTTACGATACATTATGGTATAACTATGATGGGAAATATATCATGAGTTACTCCAGATATATATTATACATAATTAATCTTATGTCATTAATCGTGATATTATAGATTGTTCAGTAAATATAATTAACTTGATACTAGATATAGAAGCATATAATAGTTTCTTTTTTTCTAAATTTCAGTCTTTTGGCTTACACCCATTCATAATATTAAAATATATAATTAACACATAATTTTAATGGTTGTGTTTTCAACTTGTTGAAATATGCTATCGTTTAATTCCTTTTTTGTACATATATTCGAGTTTATTTATTGTAAAATGTAATGTAACGTTAATAAATAATTTTTAAGTATAATATAGTACAAGTAAAGTTACTTTTATAACCCAAAATGTTCATTTCCCATCTTAAATGATGCAAGAACTAAGTCCTTCTTATTTTAACCGAATAATTACTGATTTATTATAATTTATCATTGAAATTATTTTATGCCTGGAAATATCGCAATCTATTTCAAAATAAAGAAATAAATTAATGTTAAATATTCACGATGTTCTAGTTTAGTTCAAATGCCTTTATCCGTGAGAGAATATCCAAATATTGCTGAGATTGGAGTTGTAAGAAACACCTTTCAAAGTTCTGTTGTTGACAAAATTTAAACGCACATATTTCTCTTTTACTGCATAAATAATGCTGTTATATTAGTTATCTAAATGTGTAAATGCTCACCTAAACTTACTTAAAGTATGATGTTTCCAGGAAAATATACAACAAAACACAAACGAAAAAACTGTGGTTAAATGAAATGAAATGAAATAACTAGACATTATCTCTCATTGGCACTATTTACTTATGTTTTAAATAATTTAATGCTTAATCCGTAAGATAAAAATCTAACATCAAATTTATTTTTCTTTGATATATTTTTTCTTCTTTTTATTCTTTATCGTGCGGAATTTCTCACTTCCAGCAGACTCTTATTTCACAATGCTGACTTCCGGTGAGAAAAGGAGTTTAATTTCCTAAGAAAAATGTTTAACTAAGGAATATTCTAGGGAACGTTTTATTACTTAAACTATTTTTCTTATTTACACACCTGAAGGCCTAACAATATTTATTCAATTCGGAAAAAGGTGTTAAAAGTAATAGTTTCTGTTTTCTTTTCTGTTCAGTGTTGATTAAATGGTGTAGAGTTCCATTGGTAAAATAATGATGGTATCATTTAGTCCCTTTTCTACGAAATAGTTTGCATTTTAACGGGAATAACAGATGAATAAATATGGTTTTAGGATTAACATAGATTCAAATGTAACATCATTGGCAATTCTTTCTTTCTCCGCTATCTCATGGTTTCGGGACTCCTTCCATTGTGTCTGGCTTTCATTTTTTTATATCGACGCTAGAGTATTGCAATGAAATTGGAGAACAGTTGCACTTGTTGCCAGATCCCTGGTAGTTCGCACAACTGTTGTCAGGTGGGAGAGCCATATCCTTTCATTATAGTTTTGATGACATTTCCATACCGTTATATTCATTATGAATAGTATCCTCTCAAAAATAACCTAAGAAATGACTTTTCAAGTAAATTTACAATCTTGATTATTGCCACAGATAGTAATGTGAGTGTGATGAGTGATAATTAGCCATCTAAGAATAAAATACTAAATAATACATAAATAAATGTGTATAGGGGGGCATTCAGAACAAAGGTTTCTAAGAGGCTTGTACGATGTTAGGAGTGTATATAGTGGGAAACCAGAGAAGAGAAGTGATTTTCACATTTGGAAGATTATTAACCTTGGGGCTTTGTACTAGTAGAAAAAGAGGTTTTGTTTCGATTTATTTGAAAAAAAATAACCTTTGTTAGTAAGTACAAAACGTAAATTTCACCTACAAATTGATATTCTGTCTTGTGGCATTGTGTTAACAAAATAGCAGCAAAAAGTATTCTGATTTTTTTCCTATTCAAGTGTATAGAAAAATATGCTTTTTTTCGACTTTTGTACTATCACCACCTACTAATTTACAAAATTGATACATGAAATTAAAAACATACTCTTAAATTGAAAAAAAATTTGAAATGTTCTAGAGTTTTCACATTTATGACGTCCTTCTTACTTCTCGCAAAACTTTAGATGTTCACTTCGCTTGAAAGTGGCTTACGATTTCTAGGTCCTTTCCAAGTAGTCTTCTTGTAGCTTTTTCTTCTCTTTATATTGTAAGTATGAAGACATTTTTTTAATCCAAAAAATGTTCTATCAATTCTTCCATCTTCATTTCTCTTCATTTTTAAATTAATTGTCCATGAAAAATGTTTATTTTAAGAGTGTTTTAAAAAAATGGAAACAAATTTTACATATTTTCTTTGACATAAATTTAAAATAGGGATAGATATATTTTAAATATAATGGGTAACAGAAATGTGTGTTTTCACACGTGCTCCTATATTTTATTTTAAAAAACCCTTTTAACTGTGTCTGTAACAGCACATACATAAAACAAAGAGAAATACTTATAAAATAACTTATTAATACCGCATAAATTATTTACATAAGAAAAAAATGCTTAGTGATTTTTCCATTATTTTAATATTGAATGTTGGTTGTTCTCTCTTCCATTTGAATCCAAATATAACATTAAGAATAGCAGTCTTTTATAAGAATACTTAATCATTCTTCTTTAGATAGATAAATATAGTATTTTTTTCACAATCAAAATTGCTTCTGTGTGACTATACCTTCAGTTAAATGAAACAATTTTACCTGGAACCAATTGAACAAAAGCTATTTAAAATGAGGTGGAGAATTTTAAGAGCAATTTAGATTTACATAAGGATTCTAGTCAGTTCAAGATTATGTCAAATAATTTCATAATTTTATTTAAGTCCATGACAAAAATATATTCCTTACTCCATTGTAATATTAGATTGAAAAGTCAAAGTTATTTATTTTTTTTAGTTCAAATTTAGATTAGAAAGCTTTATTTTTTGTTCTCGTAATTTAAACTAGCATAAAAATATTTTAGACAAGCTAAATAAAATGTATTCAATTACTCATTAGTAAAAGACAATTTACTATAGAATTTTATGCTGCTTTTGAATACGAAATCAGCAGAGATTAAATTGATATATTTTATAAAATCACGATCCCGAAATAAAAAGAAACATGGTAATTAAATATTTATTATTCAATCTGAGCGAGAGAATTGTTGTTTGTATTAAATCGGAAAGATTTAACGCATGTGTGTTTGTGTTTAATTTAGAAAATAATGAATTGAATTAAAATGAATTAATTTACACAGATATAGTCATAGATCCACACTGAATTTTTAAACTATGATTTACAAAAATCTAATAATAAATGTTAAGAAAACAAATATATATATAACTTAACATATCTCTTCTGTCTTTCTCTCTTTTCCTGACTTCTCTATCTCTACTTTAGTCATCGAACTGATTGTATTGATACATTTGCCTTGAATAAAATAAAACGTTTGTTTTTAAGGTTGTACTGCTATGCTATTTTATACTTCACCATATTTAAATAATTTCTTTCATACAAAAACTAAAAGCGTTATTCAAAAGGAAAAAATAACAAGCTATATCATTCTAATAAATAAAAAATCACATTTCATTTTCCACATCGGTAGTTAAATTCGAAAACTTTACTTTCTTTTCCTAAAAGTTGTTTTATCCTTTCCTTCTTTCTAATGGTGAAATCGGAATCCTCTTTTCAAGAAATGACGATATTCACAGCTGGGGAAATCTGGCAACGCACACACAAAAAACTGAAATGCAACGGAGCTTCTAAAGGTTTTGATGGTTGAAGGAAAGATCTGAGAGAAAATGAGAGGCCTTTTTTATTTTGTTTTTCAATTGATTTCTGAGAAGGAACCTTTGTTGGTTACGTGTTCGAATATTTCACGCTATTTTAAACTTAATGCGTAATGCTTTGTTGTCAACCATCTGTTCTGAATGCATTTTTGAATGCTTTGAAATATTATTTGATTTTATTGAACAGAAGAAAGGGACTTCGAATCATATTATCCTTTTGGCATCTATTTAAAATGCGATGTTTTTCCCTTTTAAATGTTTAAAAGGATTAAATCGATTTATTACCATCAATAAAAAAAGATAATGTCATCGCATTTTCGAGAGAAAAAATGTAGAAACTGTTACTAAAAGAGAAATTATACGCCATCGTAATATTAAAAAAAATCAAAAAAGAAAAATATTTTTTAAAAAATAAAGGAATATTTGAATTTTAAAATATCTGAAATTAAACAAAGTAATCTTAAAATACTCTAATTATTATTTAATAAAATATAAAAGTTCTTACATACCTGTTTTCGAAAATAAATTACTGTTTAAAGGTCGAGTCGATTATATTTGGAATAACAAAATATTTTTCCATGTTCTTTTCAAATGATCTTGACCCCTTTATTTTTAGTTATATTTGAAAATAAAAGAGGGAATAAATGTATAATTGTATGTTTGTATTAACATCTTTTGTTAGTAATAAAAATAAAATATTTCAATACATTTAAAAGAACTATTTTTCACATATATGTTTGCATTTGTAGACTTTAAACAACGACTTTAAAAAATGCAGTGTGCAACTTTTTTACCAGGCATAAGAAAACAATAGTTTCTTAAAAAGATAGATTGTAATATAATGTGGCAAACTTTTCAAATAAAAGTCTTCTAAAGTGTTTATCATTTACAATGACACACACACACACTTATAGAATACTAATATTGTTAGTTAATCTTCAAACCAACAAACATTGCTTGTGAAAGTTTAACTTAAAATGGTGAAGGAAAGTTCATTGATAAAGGAAGACAAACATTTATTTGAAGCCAGCACTTTTATGACACCAAAAAACTTTCAAAACATGTGACGATACACTCAGTAACAAAAAACAAAAGCAATTTTTTTCATGCACAGCATTCTAACACCTTCTTGTGGTTACAGTAAATAATTCTAAGTAAATGTTTGCATCTTGTTCATAAAAATTTCCGAATTGATTTAATTAGCAATCAAATAATTTACAATTTTTTTTTTAATTGAGCATAATTAGGATTTCTGACCAACACCACCTGCTGAAACAGTTTGTAGATCGAAAAAAAATCTTCGATTTCAAACTTCTAATTAAATGGAATAATAATTTCACTTCAATAAGATAATGGGGAAAAAAAAGAAACACATGACACAAATCATATTGCCCAAAATTCATATTGTACTTAGAGACCAATTTAGATAAATTTTTAAACTTATCTCATCTTTATCTTTCCTCTCTTTCTTATCTCTACTTTTTCTTTGTCATCTTTATCTTATATTTTTAGCTGTTTTTTACCTCATTATAGTTTTTAATTAATTTCGATGTAGTTTTATTACGAAGTCCTTTTTTTATTATTCCATAAACGAACTATGTAAGAAATAAATAAATATAGAATTCTTTTCTCATGCCTATGCTTTACACACATCATTGCTCATCTTAAACAAGCTACAAACATTTTGTGTTCCTTGTAATGAATAATAGCATTTAAAAATTAGTTTTTCACTTTATTGCTTATGTGATAAGGACTTTCGTTTCATTACTCTGTAACTCTATTATATTCATAATCATTATGCAGTTTTTTTTTCTAATTTAAGATTCATTGTAAAGTTTTAAAATATTTCTGTACATTCGAAAATTTCTCCAATGCATTATATTAATTATGTTAAAAATATTAAATTGAAATTCTCAACTTAGTAATCAATGAATACAAAGGTGTATTCTTCAATCAGGAATTCAAAACTGTGTTTTTCTGGGCTAATTAAGCTTACTAGTCGTTTAATGTTAAGTTTCTCTTAATTTCAAACATTTTAAATGATTTTTCGATCTCAAAGTCTTCAAAATAAATGGACCTGAAACTTAGTGTGAAAAATAAGAGTTAAAATAATGTTTTGACAGGTAGACGAAATATGTATATTGCCATAATTTCATGACCTATTGCTTGAGTGGGAATTGATTAATAACACATTTATAACAATATGACGGCTATTGGGGACGGATTCCGGGATTTTGAATTATGGTTAAGTGACGTGGATAACAGTTAAGCCGGTACCTCATTATGAAAACTTCTATTCCACTCCTTTGGTAGCCTAGATATATTTATTTTTATTCACTTCATGTATATCACGTGTGTTGTCAGTTAAAAACTTTTCAAGTCTTCTAACGCACGACAACACAAAGCTTGTCACAAGGCTTGGACAGGAACAAGCTGAATCAGAGTTGAGTATTTAAAGTGAGGTGTGAAAAGTGTTGCACTAAAATGGCTGTCAATTGCGAGTGTTTCATAATGTATCACGTAAAATTCTCTCATAGGTTACTGTGTCCGGTTTCACCAGTGTGTATATTTGTTGTTGATTTACCCAACAGACGTATTACTTAAACATAAAAGTATTAAAATACACTATAAAGACACATATGGACAATTTCTACACTTTTGGTAACTGTCCTAACGCGGTGGTGCTGACACGTGCAAACTAACACTGAAAAAATGTTTATTTGGGTTGAACACAATGTGCTCCTGGGGAAGGCGGAAAAAACAACAAACAACATTTGGGAAGCTGATCGTCATAATTCTCTTAACACCTTAACCGGTTTGTTCGTACACTGTACCGGTTACCGAAACCTCACCACAACTGGTTTGCCCGTACGCTGTAAAAGCACTGATAATTTCTTCTTTCTATCTTTGCTTTACACATATTTTTAATTCCTATAGTAAGACAGTTATTGCTAGTGTTTTTTAAGAGATGCAGTTTGTCAATTGTACTGAAATACTCCTCGTCCGGGATTTTATTTATAGTGGAGGTGGGAATATTTTATTGAAGGCAGTAATTTTGATTCTTAGAAAGATTCGATAAATAGCAGGGATTGGCAAGGCAATGTGTAATTTGTTGCTTGAGTATAAATGCAAATAAAAAGGTAATCCAAAAAAATCGATAAAAAATCCTTCCTCATTAATATATATATATATTTATAATATGCATACACACACAAAAGGCTCAATCGCTTAAAATAGAAGTACGAGCATGAACTTTTTTATAAGAATGAGAGAAATTATTTTTGTAAAAAACGTCCTGATGTATGGGAATGCAATATAGACTAGCAACATCCAAATGAAGACATTTTCGTCGCAGGTCAAATTCTCCTTTATTTTCACTTGACAGCAGAATAAACAAAGGATTACTTAAAACAAGGCACGCACTCACGCAAAAACAAAACGTCTTCACTTAAACTAACTGTCTGACTTACCAATTAACTTACTAAGGGCGGCACATCTCAATTGAGCAGTTACCACGTAATTCTTGTGGTTACAGTTATAATCAGTTACTACGTAATCCTTTCGGTTGCAGTTATAAGCACAGTCTGTTACATTTTAAGATATATGAAACGTTCTTCACAGCATGCAAGGTGTACTTATAAAAACACACCCTAAGGGATTTTTATTTTCCAAATTAAAAAAATACTTTCAAAATTTTAGAATTTGAAATTAAAACAAAACTCTTCCATTTTCGCATTCTGTTAAGTATTATGCTTAGTTTTATGCAATAAAAAATAGGCTTTCTTTGGAATATTTTAAGCAAAACAATTGACCGCTTAATGGGATAAAGCACATACGCATTATAACAAAGGGTACTAAGCCATCGCAGGGAAAATACCTCTAAATTTTCAAGAAGAAACATCTTCGAATTGTTCATAATTAATTGTAATATAAAATCTAAACTTACAATTTTTACTTCAAATGTTTATATATTTTTTAAAAAAATTAACTTTGACCAAACAATAAAAACACGCATGTACACACACATATACACACATGCATACGTATAAAATGGGGTTGACTAGGATTATTTCATTTTTTTTAAATACGTGGTTTGAAAATCTCCGGAGTAACAGCTAAAATAATCTTTAAAAATTACACTGTGGGCCACCGTAAATGCAACACCAAGAAAGACAAGAGATAGCACAACAAAATTTATTTTGCAGATAACATATTGACCAAGTATCAAATGATTAAATTTATAGACTTCTGTGAAGTGTGGTTCTTGCCAGAATCAGTAGCCAGAGTAGCCGCCATTGTTAAAGACCACCGCTGCCACACACCTCGGCATTGATTCAAAGAGACTTTGGATGTGATCTTGGGGTACAGCAGACCAAGCAGCTTCCACACGTTGCCAAAGTTGATCTGGTGTGGCAGCTGGGGGTGTAATCTGGGTCAATCGTTGAGCAACCATGGACCACATGTTTTCTATCGGTGAGAGATCCGGAGAGTGAGCCGCCTAGGGAAGCAATTCAATCTGGTGATTGACGACGAACCTTTGGACAAAGTGTGCCACCTGTGATCGTGCATTATCCTGTTGAAATATGGCTGTGGCCAAGCCTTGAAGGTAAGGAAGGACAACTGGCTCCAACACCTCGGAGATGCAGCGCTGGCTGTTTAAAGTACCGGCAATGCGAACTAGAGGAGTGAGAGAGTGATATCCAATACCTCCCCATACCATAATACCCGGTACAGGACCAGTGTGGCAGTGCATAACGCAGCTGTTCAGCATCCTCTCACCACGGTGTCTCCAGACTCGAATCCGACCATCGTGGTGTTGCACACAGATGCGTGACTCGTCAGTAAAGACAACTTCATTCCATTTTGCCGCCCACATCCTTCTTTCATCACAACATTGGCGGCGGGGACGTCTGCGGTTCTGCGTCAAGGGTAGACCAAGCAATGGACGTCTTGCGGACGAACCACTCTGCTGTAAACGGCGTCGAATGGTACGCGCAAACACTGAATGATGCACTACAGACTCAATGTGCTGGGCAATGTTTCGTGATGTGACTGAGTGATCCGTTACTGTCATGCGCACAATTTGCCTGTCCTCACGTGAAGTGGTACACTAAGGTGGATGTGATCGACCCTGTCGGTCCGTCGTACCCTCCTGCATCCAACGGTCACATATCCGCATTACAGTTGTTTGTTTTCGTCCAACACGACTACAAATTTCCCTGAAAGATAATCCACAATCTCGGTAGGCCACTATCCTTCCTCTGTCGAAGTCGCAGACTTGATCAAAAGCTGATCGCTGTTTTCTACGAGACATAACTAATTTTAAAAAAAAAAATACACATGAAAAACGCAATTGCCTAACTTGAAATCGTCGAAATCTCCAAGCCTTAAATAGCGCTTTGAGGTGGCGCCGTAGGCGTGCGTGATGTGTGTCTGTGCTTAATTTCTAATCATTTGCACATCTCACCTCCGCTAATGCATGTTGTAAATTTAATGTTATTTGCGTGCTTCCTTAAGGGTGTTGCATGTACGGTGGCCAGCAGTGTACATGCCAGAGCCCTCCAACATTTTAAATTTAATAAAGCATTATAAATAACG